>JAVDBV010084083.1:0-18221 GCA_032619315.1 Piper longum | reverse complement strand
TCGGACCACTGTGTATATCTACAAAAGTTTAATGATGGGGATTACATTATTTTGACTTTGTATGTAGATGATATGCTTGTTGCAGGGACTAGTATGGAGAAAATTGTTAGTCTCAAGATGAGGTTAGCCAAGAGTTTTTCCATGAAGGACTTGGGTGAAGCAAAATAACTTCTTGGGATGCAAATTACCCGAGACAAGAAGCATAAGAATTTGTGGTTATCTCAAGAAGGGTATGTGAAGAAAGTTCTTAAGAGATTCAACATTAATGAATCCAAGCCGGTGACTACTACTTTGGGTAGTTTCCAATTGTCCAAAGAACAAGGTGCTAAAAGCGAGGAGGATAAAGCTCACATGAAAAAGGTGTCTTATGCTTCAGCTATTGGAAGTCTTATGTATGCTATGGTGAGTACAAGACCAGTTATTGCACATGCAATGGGAGTAATGAGCAGATTCATGATGAACCCAGGAAAAGAACATTTGGAGGAAGTGAAATGGATTTTTAGGTACTTGAAAGGAACTTCTAATTACTGTTTGTGTTTTGGGGGTGATAATATTGATATGCAAGGTTATGTAGACTTGGACTATGTTGAAAATAGAGACAATGGCAGGAGTACATCCGGATACATCTTTACAGTTGGTGGAACCGCAGTGAGTTGGGTTTCCAAATTACAAAAGATAGTTGCTCTGTCTTCAACTAAGGCTGAAAATGTGGCTGCTACAGAAGCTAGCAAGGAGTATATTTGGATTAAAAATTTAATGAATGAATTAGGTTTTAATGGGGTTGATTGCAGATTGTACAGTGATAGTCAAAGAACAATCCATTTAGCCATGAACTCAGCATTTCATTCTAGGACCACACATATTTAGTTGATGTATCATTTTATCAGATCTTTGTTAGAAAAACGTAAACTAAAGTTGGAGAAAATAGATGGCAAAAACAATCTGGCGGACATGTTGACCAAACCGGTGGAGGGACAAAAGTTGAGCTTTTGCTCAACTTTGGTGAACTTGCACTAATATGCAAGTGGACTTATAACTCAAATAAGTGGAGGAAGAATCGGAATGGTGTGTTCCAATCGGACTCCAAGTGGTAGATTGTTAATATATGTAATTGTATTAATTATATGTAGCCCATTGTTATACTTTGAATACTAAAGAAATCTCAGAATATTAACAGAGGTGGTTGTTGGTTATTCTATGGAGGATGAAAGATCTCAAAGCTTCTTTATAAATTGAGCTTCATTTGCCTCATTCCAGAGAGACGACAAACAAAAGAAAATACAAGCAAAAGAAAGATAGAGAGAGATATAGAGATAAAAGAAGAGGGAAATAATTCACAAGTTTAATTTTATCTGGAGTATTGGGAGGGAGTGAAATCTTGTAATCTAAATAGTATAGGGTGTGTGAATTATCTTATTGTACACCTTTATATGTTTGATGAGTATAATCTTTAGTAGAAGTAGTGAATTATTCGTTGTTGCCCCGTGGTTTTTGACTCTCGATTGAAGGAAGGTTTTCCACGTTAAATCTCTGCTCTTTTTTAGTTTTGTTCTATTATATTTTTCAGGTATAATTTTCTCATATCTTGTGTTCGCTATTATTGATCTCTAATTTTGGAGATTTTTCTCAACAAGTTCCTCACACAAAACTTTACCAATGTTTGAGAGAATTCATTGTCACTCGTGGGGACTAGCTCCTGTGCAATATATTATAGGCTTTTGATATTATACTTTATTTGTAGATGATTTTTCACATTTTAGTTGGCTCTTCCCATTATAAAACAAATCAGACATTTATAATTTTTTTAAAATTTTTGAGAAATATATTGGAAGACAATTTGGGTAGTGTGTCAAAATCTTTCATTCTGATAATGGTGGTGAATTTGTCAATTTCAAGTTACAGAAGCATTTGCAGGAAACATGAATTTTACATGAGCTGAATTGTCCTCGTACACCTAAGCAACTAGGTGTGGTTGAACGAAGGCATTGATCTCTTGTTGAGCTCGGTATGACACAGGTGTTTCATAGTGGTGTTTCTCCTATTTTTTAGTTAAAAATTTTCTCCATGGCAGTACATGTATTAATAGGCTTCCTTCAAATGCTCTACCAAAAATATATGAGTCTGTTTTAGATGGTATACAACTAGGCAACTTTTTATTGTGCATTTTGAGTCTTTGGTTGTAGGTGCTTTCCTTATCTGAAGGCGTATTCTTCTAACCAGTTTGATCCGAAATTAGCTCCATGCATTTTCCATGACTACAACGTATATGACAAAGCGTACAAATGTTATGATTCTCTTAGTGGAAGAATCTATTTGTCTCGTCATGTTCTCTTTGAGGAAGACACTTTCCCTGCCAATGATTCTTTCAACTCACTAGATCAATTGATTCATCACTGTCTCTCACATCATCTGCTGATTTTTTGCCTCAAGTAATTCAAGAAAATAAGCAGCCTACTGATGTCACCAATGATCTTGATGTTGATGATAGCCATGTTTATGCTAGTAATGATGTTTTTGCTAATCATAATAACGTTTCTATTGTTGCCTTTACAAATTTGTCTCTTGTTACTATCACAAATTGGTCATGTTGACATTAAGGAACACTACATGTTTACAAGGGCAAAATCAAGGATAGTTAAGCCCAATCCAAAATATGCTTCCACACTGAGCAGTCTGTTGAATCAGAACCAAATTTAGTCCATGAAGCCCTTCATCATGAAGGATGGTAACAGGAAATACATGAAGAACTACAAGCGCTTGAGGCAAATTCCACATGGACTTTGGCTCCAAAGACTAAGGATATGCATGTTGTAGGTGCCAAATGAGTCTATGAAGTGAAATATTATTCGAATGGAATAGTGGAAAGATTGAAGGCTCGGTTAGTTGTGAAAGGACTTTCTTCACAGGAAAGAAAAGATTTCAGTGAAACTTTTTTTCCTGTGGTCAAACCATCAACTATGAGATTAGTGTTAACCATAGCTACTATATTCTCTTGGAAGATCCATCAACTTGATCTTAAGAATGTGCTTTTACATGGTCAGTTGCAAGTCTCTGTTTATGTAAGCCAACCACGTGGATTCTCCTCCAAAACTCGTCTTCATCATGTTTGCTTGTTGCATAAAGCTCTTTATGGTCGTAAATATATGTCTCGAGCCTGGTTTGATCAATTTAGTGATTGCGTTCTATGAAAAGGGTTTTTCGCAAGTTTTGCTAATTCTTCATTATTCATACACAAGTCTTCTAATGGAATTGTCGTTCTTTTAATATATGTTGATGATATGCTAGTTACAGGTTCCCATGCTTCACTTGTTTCATTGTTCTTGATAAATTGAAGGTGGAATTTGTAGTAAAGGATCTTGGAGATGTACATTATTTTTTGGGAGTTGAGATTAAAACGGTGCAAACATCCTTATTTTTGTCATAAGAGAGATATGCTCAAATGTTGATTGCTACAATGGGTTTGGTAAACTACACGCCTCAACTAAATCCACTCGCCGCTCGAAATGTACCACCAATGGATGATGTGCCTTTTCGTGATCCTGCGTAGAATATTAGTCCGATCATTACAACACTTTACTTTTACATGTCTTGATCTGTCATTTGTTATGAAGTGTCTCTCAATGCATGCATGCTCCAACAGAATTTCACTTTTGCTAGCGAAAACGTATTCTTCATTATAGCAAGCATACACTTGACTTTAGACATCATATTGTTGCAAACTCTCGTTTGAATCTCTCTACATTTTCCGACAGTGATTGGGCACGTTGCCCTTTGACTAATAGATCTACCACTGGATATATAACATTTCTTGGATCTAATGTCAACCTGCCCACGGAGCCAGGCCACTCAGAGTGAGAATCTTGACATGTCTGATCTTGTTCAAGATGTACACACGGTTAAAATCATGATCATAAGCATCGCGAGAAGTCGCACAGACAATAGCATCGAGCAAAGAAGACATGTCACCGAAGTTGTATGATCTGGAACAGTTGCCTTTGAAATGGAAAACACGAAGATTAGGAGCAAGTAGATGCAACTCTTCCAAGCTCATATCCATGCACGCGAATGACTTGAGCCGGAAAGTTGCTCCCCAAATCTTAACAACACTGAGGTCCCAGCATTCCCTCAAGCAAGGCGTTTCAAGAGATGGGCAGGTGGCGAACACTCTCTCGAGCCTCTCATCAGCAATGTTAATTTTGAAGAGGCGCAGCTCGGCGAGAAACGCAAAAGCTGAGAAATCAGAGGGAACGGCGAAATCATAACAACTCAGCTTGAAGTGGGTTTCAATGGATGATGTTCGGCCCAAATAGCCGCTGGAGTTTTTTGTAAGGTAAGTTAAGCTGAGTTTTGTTTAGCTCAAATTCAACTGGTTTCATTTTCAGTACGAATCAAATTAAGCAAGATCGCACCACGGGCAATTTGTAGTACAAATAATTTTAAATTTTATGTTTAAATTCTTATTGAATAGTGAGATAAATTCTAATAATTTAATATATTTGATACAGACTTTGATTAACTTTAAGTATACATCCTAATTAAATAAAAAGATAAACTATAATAATTTAATTTTTTGTTGTGTTTTTCTTTTAACGATAATAGAATGAATCTTATTAGTAGAAAGCTAGAAATTTAGGTTACCCAGTTTAAATGCGTGACCATCTGCAGTGGGAGGTTTTTTATTTTTTATTTTTTGAAGGATTTTAAAAATTGTGGTTAATCGGATTCAAACCCATGACCATTCAAAATAAAAAGTGTTTGTGTTATTTTTTTATTTTTATTGTATTATTATTGATTAAATCTACAATCTCCTAGTTTTAGACACAAGTTACTATTTAGTTTCCTTTTTATTAAGAGTTTTATCATGTTAATCTCTTATTAGTTGTGGAAGAATTTGGTGGTTTGTTTGTGACACTTGTTTAAAGGCCTTATTGGATTCTAAAAGGCCCGTGACACTTGTTTTAAGGCTTTAAATGCATTACAATCTCTTGTGAGGATGGAAGAATGGTGAACTAAATAGAGAGAAGAGGCTTGAGGGGGTTAATTTTTAGTTAAATCCCACTTACCTGCACCACTAATTGTGCTCGAGATACGCCGTAACCAAGTAGAATGTGGGATAATGGAAACCAAAAGGCAAGGTCAGCATGTATGGACATTAGAAAAATATCTTAGATTAAAATTGATTTTTTAAAAATTTCGGCTCTAAATAAGCAGTAAAATTGGCATTGAAGCCAGACAAGAGTTTGTTTAGTTGGGGGTCTAAAATGATAAAATAATATTTTATAAGATATATTATGATAAATTTAAACGCATTTATTTCCAATATTAAATTTTAATATTATTTTGGCTAAATTGTATTGAAGATTAATAGAATCAAGGTAGCTTGCACGACCCAAACATAAGTCATACTGAATACCAATAAGTTTATCACGAACTCAATTCGAAGAAAAACAACGTAAGTTTGAGCCAAGCAAAACATAGCTCCAACTTGCTTGTGAATTCTCCTATTTGTTGTTACCTTTTATAGATATGAAATTCATTTGAATTATATAAAAAAGTAAGATAATATTTTCAACTATTCTATTTCTATTTATTTTTAAAAATTGGTAATTTACTGTAAGACCTTATAGCAATATGGCTTTAAGGCCTAATCAATTTTAACCAAATCACCTCCCAATTAAATATACTTGTGACAATTTTATTATTTCGCTATTAAGTGGGTACTTTTTTCTATATTACTCCGGTTGTTCAATGAGTCTTACGGCCAATATCGACGATAAGACTTTCTGGTGGATTATTTTTCATATTTAAAAGCTCAGTTCAATTTTCCTATTTGTTGTAAATAATTTCCTATATTATGATATCTTGTGCATGCAAAATCAAGAAATAGAAATGCAATCTTAAATTCTTATTGAATAAAGTTGCATCTTGTTTCCGGATCTTCGCCCGGCCTACAATAAGCAACCCACCTAAGAGGTTAACGTTCTCTACTACATTGAAACAATCATTTTAGATGAAACTACGAGACAAGTGTTGTGTAGGCAATCAATTTGATGCAATTAGGAAGATTCACTTTTAGAGTGAAAATTGATAATTATCTCAACACAATCACCACAGCAAAAGAGATTTCACAATAAGAATCATCACGAAAGGTGAACACGAAAAATTCACAGATAACATAAAACCTATTTAGTATCTTGAACATAAAAAATATCAGCTAACATACCGGGAAAAATAACCCGTTTCTAAGAGTAGGTCATAGGATAATACATTGATCTTGGATGTGTTGGAAGCAATTTCTTATCATCCTCTTCATATTCATAAAATAAAATCTGAGCTTCTTTAGAGACCTTGGGAAGAAGTAAAAATTGTTCGAGGACAGAACTCATTGGCGTCTCAGGTGAATCATCCCAATATATATCTGGAGCAGGAGCAACCAAAAGCAGGAGTTCGAGTGCAATAGCTTTTTCCAGTAAGAACTTCACCAAAAGGATTTCATTTGGGTAACCACGAAAACTATTTATCTTCACCTTCCTGAGATTGTAAAATAATTGATCAGGAAGATTTAGTACATCTGGGTGATGTCCCAATGGGCGATCTTCATTCTCGACATCAAGCTGCAAGATTATGACGATAAAGAAGATTCTCGTCAGAAAAATACAAGTAGGATTGATAACAAAATATTTTAGTTATAGTCACCTTACCTCGATGAAAAGCTTCTCTAGCACAGGAAAAGTGCAATGCTCAAGGAAGCTAGACAAGCCCAACTCATATCCATGTATTCCTCGTAAAAGTATTTGTAGTTCATGTAGATTGTGGAATGTGATGGGCAATAATTCAGGTTCAATTACCTCTTCTATGGCCATGTCCTGCATAAAAGAACCCCGATTAGATACATCCTAGATCAATCACGTGAAGAAGAAAAGAGGATTAATCGAATGAACATATACTCTTATAGCTGCATAACATAGAGTGAGGATCTCAACGTGTCTGAGCTTGTCCAAGATGTACACACGGTTATATTCAAAATCATAAGCATTGTCACCAACCGCACAGACAATGGCATCCACCAAAGAAGGAATATTGCTGAAGTTGTAAGCGAAGCAATCGCCATTGAAATGGAAAACCCGGAGATTAGGAGCATGTATTTGTAACTCTGCACTGCAAAAATTATCCAGATATGCCAATGACTTGAGCCGCAAATTTTCACCGCAAATCTTATTAACACTGAGCTCAAAGCATTCCCTTAAGCAAAGAATTTCCAGAGATGGGCAAGTGGCAAGCATTCTCTCAAGCTGTTCATCGTTTATGTTAACATTCAATAGGCACAGGTCTGTGAGAAATGAGAAACCAGAGAAATTTGAGGGGATGCTAAAATCAGAACGTCTGAGCTTGAAATGGGTAATTGTCTTGCATCCAAAGAGACAAGAAGGCAGCTTGAATCTCTTCTTCTCGGACTCGGTGAACTCGTCTAGGGTCAGAGGCCCATAGTCAATACAGAAATCAAGCTCAAGCTGCTCAACATCTTTCTCAACCAGGCATTGCAACCAGGTGTTGACATTGGACATGTGAGGGATGGAAGGATAGAAAAAGAGCTTGAAACCTCTCAATTTGTTGCCTCCGACAAGCCGAAGGGACAAGGACACCGATCCCGCCACCTCATTGGAGGGCCTTCCCGAAGAGAACTCTTCCCCAAAGTCAAGCTTGATGGGGTGAAGATGGATACGGTGGAACAGGCGGTTCCATCTCTTGCACACGACTGCTACTCTTGCTATGGACTTGATGGGTAGCAGGGAGAAGATGGCGAGAAGGATTTCGTCTGGGAGATGGCCAGTTCTATCATCACTGATTGCCATGGTCGTTCAATTGTGTGGCTGTCCACCAACTGCAAACACAATGGATATGGTGAAGCAGCTTCTTTGGGAAGCCGGGAAGGCTAGTCTTGCAAAGGAAGGATCCGAGCTACCATTGAAGGTGTCCAACGATGGGGGAATGGAATTGACATATTGAATCAATCGAGACTTCGAGTTGGTCATAAGAACGAGTAAAGGTGTCGGTCGGGAAACGGTGTTTGGCTTAACGCTGCAAGGTCCACGATTTATAATGGTGGGATTAACACCATTTCAGATAATAATATATTTTTTATTAAAAATTATATTTAATAATATATAAATATTATTATAAAAATAAATGTGTTTATATATGAGATTAATATATTTTAAAATTTTTATTAGCCTAAATTTTATTTTTTTATAGTGTGATTTAATTTAATTTTTTATAACATAATCACATTTTAAATCGTTGGGTTGGGATTCGAGTTCGAATAGTAAAAGTTTAAATGATAAATTATCATATTAGTAATTAAAGGGCTTGGTATCATAATATCCAACTTAGTAATACGTTTAATGAAAAGCCCCTTCTTGTAGTTAATTTTCTAAAAAAATTTCCAAAGTATTGGTGTCTTGTACATGCAAAGTCAAGAAATGGGAATGTGATTTTCCTACATGAAATGGGAATGTGATCTTCTTACGTGGAAACAAAAAATTTTACATGAAACTATAAGAAGTCTTATCTATGTTATGGTCCGCAAAAATAACTTTCTATATTTTACTTATTTCTTTACTCGTATATTGGAATAGTGTTGAATGCAAAATTAATTAGATGTAATTTGAAAGATTGGCTTTATGAGTGAAAATTGATATTAGTAAAAAATTTTAAATAACTACAGGAAATTAAAAAGAGCTTGAAATTGTTGTTCGCTTTTCTTTGATTAGCATGAAAAACGAAAGAAATTAGAAAATTTTTAACTAATAATTCAAGTAAAAAACATTAATCTTTTGTTAAAAAAATATTTATTTTTAGAATATTTTATAATAAAATGCAAGTAGCATTTCATACCAATTGTCACCCATTCAAAATTTTATCACCATCCGCTTCTTATTGAAAACAAAAATAAAAGGCGGAATTTTTTTGTGTGGAGATTTTTTCCCTCTAATTTATATCAAAATTAACTCATTGTATATTATAATTATAAACATTTAATGTATTTTATATTTTTTCATGCATGTTTGTGGTGTGTGCTCATATCATTAATACATCCAAAAAAAGAAATCAATGCTAACAAACCTATAAATAAACAAGTGTGCACATAAATCAAGATATAATAATAATAATTAATTAATTAATAATCAAGTAAATACACTCATACATAATTAGATAAATAATAAAACATGAACATAAATAATACTCTAATCATAAAATAATAATATAATTATAGTATATAAATACATGGGTAAACACTAAGTAAATATATACTCTAATCCTATATATACTCGTGTTAGTAAGAATATAAATAATTAAATAATTAAATAAATAAATACATAAATAAATACATAAATAAATATACAGTTTAATAAACATAATAAGAATAATAATAATAAGTAAACATAATATTAATAATAAATAATCATGTAAGCATTCGTCATATACGATAAACATATAAATATATAAAAAAATAATCAATAATGAATAAATAAATAGTAAGGAAAAATAATTATAACATCTAAACATTCTAAATTATGTGAATATACATCTAAACTAATTTAAGAGTTCTCGAATTACAAAAAATGGTGCGAAAAGAGATGAAAACAGTTCGAAAATGATGGGCTGAACCGAACCGAACCAAGCTAAACTAGACTGAACTAGTTGGGCTGAACCAACTATTGGGATGGGTTAGCGAGGCTGATGGACAAAGACATAGCCATGGACAGGCGGACTCGGGCATGACCAGGCGGACACGACTGCAGGCTGGCAGGTGCAAACGTGGGGAGGCGGACGTGAATTGGGTAAACGGGCTGGACAGAGGTGGCGGTTCCCATTGCTGGAAAATGCTGACAATGGTATAGTTGGGGTCGCCATCTGTCAGATCAACAGGGGGTGTGAAGGCGGAGGTGCTGGTGGTGACGATTGGCAGAGTCTGACCAGTGGTTGATCGGAAATCAACGAGAAAGGGGGCAGATCACTGCCGGGTACGATGACTTCGTCGGCGACGATCACGACCATGGCGGTGGTTGTGGGTGGTTTCAAAATGGAGATCTCAACAAGGTGAACCTGTCTAGGTGGTCGGACCGGTGGGAGGCGGCTCACTAGCGCCGAAAAAGGCCCAAACGGTGGCAGCACCATTAACAAGTGAAATCATGGAAGATCGTAGAAGATCTAGGAAAATAATATGGTGAAGACAGGGCTAATGTGGACGGCTCAGATCTTGCCACATGGTACGATCTGAACTTCCGACAACTCATGGTCTAGTGGGACCCACCTATGGGTATATACAATATACATACAGACGGAAAATTGGGACCGAGACCTTGCGAAGTCGAAATTGGCACGAGTTCTAAAATTGGCTCTATAGGAGGGAATAAATGAAGAGTAAATGGGCCTCGAAACCATAAACGCAATCGAGCTGGGCCCATGGGGCTCAATTCGTTGGTCGAAAATGGTCTGAAATCCCTATGATGCATACAAAAAGATACTTTAAAATTCCAAACGGATACTAAACGGTGCAACGGCTTAGATCTAGGTCAAAAATCCTGGCTAACTCATAAATATCATATGTATACCTTGTGTATACACTGATAACTTATACTCTATCATATCACAACTGAAGCTATCATATGCATGTCGGGCATACTTAGCCTCCATAACATGCTCATAACTGAAACTATCTAATCATAACCAACTCGAGACTAGTTTGAACCAGCCAACTACAAGCTGGTAAAACCCTTACTCGAAGTGGGGGGTTTTACAATTAGAGTAGATCTTTTGATTGTTTGTTGTTATTCTGTGTTTACTTTAATTAATTAGTTAATTAATCCACTTAGAGTAAAAGTATGGTATAAACTATATTTTCTTGTGGGAACAATCTATGCTTATCACTTTATTATTTGTCTAATGCGTGCACTTGGGGGCACAATAAAAAATACACAACATATGACAAGTTATTTAACTTCCAATGTCAATGCCTGACCTAATTACAAATGGTATCAGAGCAAACCCATCCATGTTGGATGGATAGTGGAGTGTCAAGAAAAAAAAAATTTTGACGACGAAATTTCCTTAAAGCGAGTAGAATGAAATATCCGCAAAAGGTAAGTTAGTCTCACTTCCAATACTTACCGGGGTAGTATCGAATATATTAGTGGGTTGTGCTTACGACTTTTAACTTAATTAATCACTTGTGAAGAGATGATTAAGCTCCTTAGTTTGCACTAATTGGGCTGAGCCTTTACATCTGAACTTTTCTTTGAAGATCCAAATTTCAAAAAAATGACATTGAATGAGGAAAATATAAAAGACACCGGTTCAAAAAGCCACATTCGTGCATATGAGTGCACTTCTATTTAGAATTTGTTTTGGATTATATCCAAATTTCTTTAAGATTTTAATTTGGATTATGTATGAATTGGTTCATATTTTTATTATGGATTATGTTTGAAGTAATATTGTAAAAAAATAGAATTGGTGTTTTGGTCAATTTTAAAAAAAAATTGAATCATACTAATTCAAATAGATTTAATAGTGATTCATAACCTATTTTGAATATGTCACTAGCATATATTTGTTTTGCTTCTCACATAATCGAGGCCATAATAAAAATATAAAACCATAATAATACATTGAATGATCTACTAATATATTAATAAACTAGTTTATTACCCACACTATGTGCAGGACACTTATAATATTTTTTTAAAAATTATATTAATAATATTTAAAATTAACATTAATGGATAATTGATTGAAAATTGAGTAAATATTATTAATTTTGCATGATTATCTTAAACATTGACGTCATGTTCATGTATACTTTATGTTATAAGTCGATGTAGTTATGTTTATCAAATGTCATACTTGTCAAAATTTTATTCTATTATGTTTATCTAATTTTTATAATTTTGTATAATTGTTATGAATATCATGTTTATCTATCATTTTTAGATTATTATAAACAAGAGAAGAAGATGATCAATAGGAATAGAGATTTACATGTATGCTATTTTGAGTTTATCTTTATTATGGGATTTTTATTATTAATTAATTATTAGGTGTGCGCCAGAATTGTGAGAGAAAGCAAAGAATGAAGGAGAAGCAAAATATCATCCTGATATAGAATGCAGTTGATGATTACAAATTTCGTTAAAATCATAGTTAAAATAACTAGTTTGCAGTAGCACCTGACTATATCTAACAATATTTGATTCCTTGAAAAATCAAAACTAATATAATCAACAGCCATACAAATATTAACCATTACATTACACTTGGCAAGATGTCGTGCCATGCACGATCGGATAAATTTTAATTTTATACATAAATTCTCATTAAATAATGAAATAAATTATAATAATTTAACATCTTAGATACACCCTATATAAATGAAAAGATGATTTGTAAATATTTAGTTATTATTATTTTTTTAAAACAATTAAACAAACTCTTATTAATAGGAAATCAAAAACTAAGGTTGAGTTAGCATGCTTAGAACCCATGGTCTTCTACCACAAAAGATATTTTTATTACTATTGTTTTTAAGATACTGTGGTCAGAGAGATTCGAGCCCGTGACATTTTAAAGGAGGTACTCAAGCTAGCATTGAATTCTCTTTTATTAATAAGAATAGAAGAGTAGATTAAAATAATCACCAATCTAAAATATATACCATGAGTATTTATTTGGAATCCACTTCAAATATCGAGGATCAAATTTTACAAAAAAAAAGAGAACCAATTAGAGAAGTATAATACAGAAAGATGCAATTAATAAATCAAAATTTGAAAAATATATCTGGGTGGAAAATCACTTTACAATCACAATTTCAAAACCAGCTCTATAGAATTCCCATCATCAATTGGACGTTGCATCCATGGTCAATATTTCTATTATTTATTTAAACGTTTTAATATTTAAAATAAAGTACATTTTAAAAATAAATTTTAAATAAATCGTTTCTTTAATAACTTATTTTTTATGGTAAAAGTCTTGTCAATTTAAAGACAAATAAACAAATCTCATACTTGGCGATCATCAACAATCAACATCCTTAGCTGCGCAAACGAGGAAGAAAAAACTTGTCAAACAGCCACTTTCACATGTCTAGTATATCAACTGCAAATTAATGTCATCTAACCGCTGTTTGACACCATTAAGGGAAAGCTTGAGTACATACTTGTTTGTCAAACAAAGAAGTTAAGCTTCTCTTCAATTGTAACAAACTCTCTTGTTGAATACTCGACATCTTTATGTATATTCATTCACACTTTTATATATATATATAGTCACCACAACTGTAGTAGCCATGGCTGCCATTGATGATAGAAGTGGCCATCTACCCGACGAAATCCTTCTCTCCATCTTCTCCTTGCTACCCATCAAGTCCATTGCAAGAGCAGGAGCAGTGTGCAAGAGATGGAACCGTTTGTTCCACAACCTCCACCTCCACCCCCTTGTGCTTGACCTTGGCCAACTCTTCTTCTCATCAGGAATATCCATTTATGAGTTGGTGGGATCAGTTCACTTGTGTCTTCGGCTCCTCCGAGGCAGCAAGTTGAAAGGTTTTAAGCTTGTCTTCTGTCCTTCCATTGATCATATGTTAGACCTTAGCAGCTGCTTGCGACGCTTGGTTGAGAAAGATGTTGAGGAGCTTGAGCTAGATTTTTGTCTTGACTATGGGCCTGTCATGGTCCGAGACGAGTTCTCTGAAGCAGAGAAGAAGAGATTCAAGCTGCCATCATGTCTCTTTGGAAGCAAGACGATTACGCATTTCAGGTTGAGTCGTTCTGAGTTCACAATCCCCTCGGATTTTTCCGGTTTCACCTTGGTTACGGAGCTGCGCCTAGTCAACGTGAACAGTACCGATGAAATGCTTGAGAGAATGGTTGCCACCTGCCCATCTATGGAAATACTTCACTTGATGGGTTGCAGTCAACTAAACAATATTAGGATTTGTGGTACAAGTTTGCAGCTCAAGTCATTGGATATCATGGATGTGTATGCTGCAGAGTTGGAGATAGATGCTCCTAATCTCCAGACATTCCATTTTAATGGTGACTCTGACTTCAACATCGTCAATGTTTCTTCTTTAGTGGATACCATTGTCTGTGCTGTTCCTTCAGATATTTGCAGTTATAACTCTAACTGGTTCGACATCTTGTACAAGTTCGGGCATGTTGAGGTTCTCACTTTGTGTGGCAAGATCATCGAGGTAAGTTGATTTCTTCAATTTTTTCTTCTTTGTATGTTTGGTACACTCTATACACTTAATGTAAGATTTTTGATGTAGGACATGTTTTGTGAGGAGGATAATGAACGTGATATACTACCGATAGAATTTGGCAACCTCTACGAACTGCAAATACTACTTTTCGAAGGATTGCAAGATGATTTGCTTATTGGGTTTTATCATTTCCTTCGACATTGCATTTTTCCTTCCCTAGAGAAGCTTTTCATTGAGGTTTGGCGCTTGTGTCTAAAGCATTAAAATTACCTCTGCTTTTTCTATCCTATATTGTCAATCATTGACATTATCGCACTCTTGCAGCTTGAACCGCTTCGTCTCAATCACCCCATGGCTGAAGGAACATGTGAATCGGATCCTCCTGATCAAGTGTTGTACAATCTTAGGATTGTGAAGATAAATGGTTTTCATGGCTATAGGAATGAGATCATGTTAATAGAGTTTTTTCTGCAAAGAGCTGTTGCTCTTGATTTCTTGGTTTTGGTTGCTCCTGCCCAGGATGCAAACAGCGCAGCATCACTTCAGACTTGCTTGAACTCTGTTCTTGAGAATTTGTCGCAATTTCCCAAGGCCTCCTCAGAAGCTCAGATTTTGCTATATGATTACATCCGAGATGATAACTTTGCCCCAACGCATACAAAATCTCAATATGCTCCATATTACATAGAAACACCAGTTTGTATTCACAGTCAGCTGTTTTGAAGTCTAGATATGTTTATTGTTCATCTGAGATTTAGGTATGATTAGTTTTTTCTAAATGAATATTGAATTCCAAGAACTGCTCTTGTCGTTTCCCTATTGTGGGTGTACCAAAATGCTTTTGAAAGCAAGGAAAACTTTTGCATTGTGATCAACCAAACGTAGCAGTATCAGTTGATCTGAATTTTGGAATGGCAAACAACACAAATAAGTCTTTCAAGCATAGGATGAGTTTATATATGAACAAACATGTAGGAAAACAAATTTAGGTCTTGAGAAAGCTCACGATTTCCTTTCTGAGTGTTTTCACCATCTCCAATGTCTCAGACCAGAAATCGAACGGGGCTGTGGTGGATATTGTCAGTTTCTCTAGGGACCTTTTGTTTTTAAGAACTAATTTGACAAAATTGATTTCTTGGTGAAATTCGCTGATGAAGCGCTTAATTCCCCCTTCATCGAAAAGATCAATATCCTGACAGTTTTTAGACGATGCAACAAGCGAGATAAGCAAAGCTCCAACCATTTCAGATATTGATTTACATTCACATAATCCTACTGTAAAATGTTGTGATCAGTTTGAAAGAACACAAAAATCCATTCTAAACACCAAATAAGAAGCGTATTCTAAAATGGAAAATATACAAAAACTAGAAGAGATCTCAGCTACATAATCTAGCAAGATACCTCATCATCCAGCCAGTTGTTAATGTCAAACGCCAACTTGTTGCCAATCCTTAATATCAGAGTATCATGCTCACAGCAGCTTTTGAGCAGGTGGACAAGCCCACGAGGCTGAAAGGGTGTCATTCCTAAGTTCACTTCTAGACATTTAGTAGCAAGAACTGGAGCATCCAAGCATTTCAGCTCCCTTATTGTCATAACCTGAGAAGATAAAATTGTTAGGTTCTCTTACACTTGTACTAATGTTAAAGCAGGTGTAAAACGATATGCATTTCAAGGTTGAGAATTGAAAAATTAAATCTGACTAGCTGTGAAATCAAAAAATAGAAGAAAATGGAACCAGGGTAAACATGTTTTTCACCTGAATACACCAGCTGCAAAGATGAATGTGTTTAACATGTGAAAGACTCTCAAGAAGCTTCTTCAGACCATCTGCATCGCAATAATCCGAAGCATACTCTAGTTGATAAACACCAAATGCTTCAAAGTCAATGCTGACGACCTTCTCCAGAGATGACAGCTTTTTGACTTTGTAGTCTCCCCTTGGGCAATTCCCTTTGACATCCAAGCAAATAAGCATTGGTGCATTAATTTCAATAGGAGCATTTGATCCATCCATGTAGAAAACATCCTCTACCCTCATTTTTTTGAGCCTTTGATCTGTTTTGATAGTTATTCCACATGCCCTATTGCAGTCTGATATATCCAAGTTTTCAAGTAGTGGGCAACCAGAAAGAAATACTTAAGCACATCATTTGTTATCAGCATCTGGTTGAGTCTCAACGTTGTAAGGTTTCTCAAAGAAACAGGATTTGGAAACTTGATTTGGCAAAATCTCAGTGTCAAACACTCAAGGCTATCAGAAGAAAAGAGGCAGCGTGGCAGATGGTATAATTGAATAAACTCAAGAGTCAAAATCTTCTTGTCACGGGTTCTCAGCCAGGAAATCCAGATAGAGTTCTTCCACTTTATGCCTCAATGCAAATCGGATCCATTAAGTGACTTGACGGGCGTGGCTATACTCATACGGAATGGATATACAGAAATTTTCAACTTTGACACCTTCATGAGCCACTAGAGAGCAGTTTATGAACTCAACAACATCTATTGCACTTCCCCTATCCTCTTCAAAATCGGAACTATCACTTCCCATCATCTCTTTTCTAAAATCCAAGTAAGGTGACACCGTCCACAACGTCTTCCACTTCTTTGATAGAACACATGTCCTGATCTGATCTCGTACATATAAATGGGAAAGTATCTGAAGCAAGATTGCATCTTGGAAAGCAGATATCAGATCATTTCCTTCCATGGTTCTCACTTCATACCCACCAACCTATGATCATCAGTGAACAATAACACTTGAAATTCGTGGCGAAGAAAGCTAAGGTAAACAACATATAGTAAGCTATTTATAGAACCAAGGTAACAGCGTAAAGAAAATTAAAGATAAGCAATAAGTAGAACATGGTTTTCATAGTGAAGTACGATGACCCATTTCATGTTAGGCTTATGAATGGAAGAACTGAGGTAGAATGAATTATGGCCCAACCTGCAAAGTTGAACCAATAACATCAGAGAGACGGGGAGAAGGATCAAGGTAGTGAAATTTGAACATTTTTAAAAAATCGCACGGCATCGTTATGGATACGGCATATTTTTTTGTCTAAATGATAATTGGACATGGACAAGAATACATGTGTAAAATTCCTATTAATAAAATCAATATGAATGTAAGAAATTTCTATTAATAACCTATGATTGTATATTTATTAAAATATTTATTTACTTTATTATCTACTAATATTCTGTTAAGCTGTTTGTCCATAATTAATGAACATGACATTGATAAAAGATATTCAAGTGGAAATGGGTGGACATGACATTTTTTAAATTAATAGCATAGTGTTAGACACTCTTAAGCCGTGTCCATGCTGTCCATTATAACACCCTTTATCCGAGACTCGTAGCTATATTTTCAATCAAAGAAGATTTTTTCTAATAAAAAGTGTATTTTCAAGCAAAAGAGATTTCACAATAAGAATCATCACGAAAGGTGAACACGAAAAATTCACAGATAACATAAAGCCTATTTAGTATCTTGAACATAAAAAAATATCAGCTAACATACCGGGAAAAATAACCCGTTTCTAAGAGTAGGTCATTGGATAATACATTGATCTTGGATGTGTTGGAAGCAATTTCTTATCATCCTCTTCATATTCATAAAATAAAATCTGAGCTTCTTTAGAGACCTTGGGAAGAAGTAAAAATTGTTCGAGAACAGAACTCATTGGCGTCTCAGGTAAATCATCCCAATATATATCTGGAGCAGGAGCAACCAAAAGCAGGAGTTCGAGTGCAATAGCTTTTTCCAGTAAGAACTTCACCAAAAGGATTTCATTTGGGTAACCACGAAAACTATTTATCTTCACCTTCCTGAGATTGTAAAATAATTGATCAGGAAGATTTAGTACATCTGGGTGATGTCCCACTGGGTGATCTTCATTCTCGACATCAAGCTGCAAGATTATGACGATAAAGAAGATTC
>JAVDBV010084082.1:0-33967 GCA_032619315.1 Piper longum | reverse complement strand
AACGTCCCTAGTCCAGCCCACCATCTAATACGGAACCAGGTTGGCTCTGATACCATTTATAACGACCCAGCCCAAAGTGCAATGTAATGGGCCTAAGTCATTTCTTTAAAATGGTTAACCGAAGTTAAAGATCTATAGCCCATCCCCACTTATACACATGATCTTAGCCTGGTAGGTATTAGATGTGGGACTAAATTGAGGGATCTCACATTTGAGCTTCCTCACACCCGGAGAAGCATGGAGGTTTCTAGGTAGTGTGTAATATAGCGCACGTTCAGACCTGTGGTTAAAAGGGTACTAAAGGTGACTGCTTGAGAGTACTCAGCCATTGTTCTCTTGGCCAGGTGTTGTATGGAGTTATGGAGAGGGCATAGGTTATGTGCTATTTCTCGAGAGTGGGACCAATTATTGCCTTGAGAGGCATTTGCCGAGTGTGGCATAGCACCAATTAAGTTTGGGATGCTATCGAGTCTGCAAGTTGATGGCTCCTCAGTAAATACCATTGAGAGTTCACATTTAGAATGTGTATAATGTTTTCTTTTTTCCTAGAGTATCAAATTCCACTTGCCAACTTGTACTAGTTAATTTTTGAACTAGTAACACTCATTACTAATATTTTTCATATTATATCTGTAGGTCTTGTGTTCCTTGGTCGGCTTTGATGGAAGGATGGGTAAAAGCTATACATACTTGAGCTCAATGCGATTATGTTCTTTCATGCTTTTATTTATATTTGATGGTTTTTCACATATATTTAGTAGTCTCTTCCATACTCAAGACGTCAAGAGGGTTTCTTCGATCTATATTATTGATCTAATTTTACATATCAATAATTTTAGACATGACTCGACTCAATCGTAATATTTCTGATTCTGTTCTTAGGTGAACTAAAATCGGGGTGTTATAAGATACATATTAGCTTGTATTCTAGGTGTTTTGATTTTACCAAGGATAGTATATTGTAGAGAAGTTAACTCAAGTGTTCTTGAGCATCTTGTGAACTCCCATACCTTGGGAGTTGTGTGTGTGTGTGTGTGTGTGTGTGTGTGTGTGTGTGTGTGTGTGTGTGTGTGTGTGTGTGTGAATCATCTTGCTTGAGAGGAGATGCTTGGATAATGGGTAGCTTCCAAGGTTGTAAAGTTTCAAGGGTATTTGGAGCTTTGGAGAGCTAGGATCCTTGGCACATTGTGCCCGTGAAAGAAGGCTTGTTGGAGGCACCGCAGGTGTTTGGAATACAAGCTTCATTGACACTTGTGGGGTACTTGTAAAGGAGTCGTAGTTTGGTTGATTGTAAGGTTACTAGTTGGTTACATAGTGGAACTACAAAAACCTACTCACCAAAGGACTTGGTGTGCTAGAAGAGAGAAAGTGCCAATTAGAAACCTCTTGAAAAACTTGTTTATCTCCTCTGTCTCTTCCCTTCTCTCTTTTGTGTGTTTGTATTTACTTGATTACTTGTTTGAACACTTGCTTAACTCTCTTATATTTGACTTGTTATCTATTGGGATTTAAGTTACACCAAGTTCTAGGCTACTTTATTACCTGTATGGTTTAACTTGTTCACCAACATAAATAGCAACATAGATTTGAACTTGGAGTGCTCTTCACACACACACACACACACACACACACACACACACACACACATACACACACACACACACACATGCATACACACACCTTTCATTTGTGATCTCATTGTCTATTTGCCTTGCTAGTGTATTTGTTGTTACTTGCTTATTATATCACTTCTGCACTTAGCCATTCTTGGGATCTACTTTGGCCCATATGATAGTGGGGATCTAACTATTTATTAAGTGTTTGTAGTTATCTCTCTCTCAATTTAGGTGTTAGGCTTCAACGACCAGTGATGAATAATTTTTATTATCATTTGACTACTTATTATTATATTTTCATATATATAATATTATATAAGCATACATTCATCTTCATGTTTCCACTTGTGTTGTCCTCCTTCAGTGATGATGATACAAGACCCGGTGTCAACCACTAATGGTCAAGCACATCCCTCCCCCCTAACAACATGGTTGCTTCCAATAATAAATGTTGGATGGTGTTTGTTCTCTAAGTACCTTTTACTTCTTCTTTCTAATTAATGCATGCATAATTGACTTAGTGTTTCCACTTTAGCTTATGGGGGTGTTTGATTGCATTGTTTTAAGTTTCTTTATTAAAAACTATAAAATTATAATGATTACGTCAAAAAAAATATATTTATCAGAACATTGGCAAACTATAAAGTAATAGATAAACTTTTTGAAATCTTCAGAAAATGTTTGAAAATAAAAAAGAGTGACTAGACCTTTTTATTTTTTAAATGCTCAAAATGAAACTACTTCTTCCTTGGCATTCTATCTATACTTTGTTACATTTTCAATTATATTAAAATATTTTAATTAAATTATCTAGAGATTTTATATAAATTTCTTTTTTACAACCAAAGGCCCTATTAGAATTAGTTTTTGGTTTTATGGATGGGTTTTTTATCGATTTTTGTAATATCTGTGTCTGTTTTAACTAGTTTTCTGAGGGCATAATATGATTTTTGCCTATTTATTATTCTTAATTTTAACTATTTCTAAGTTACTTAGATTTTACGTTTTAATTTAATTTAGAATATAATACACTTTTAATCAAAAGTTTTAATGATAATTATTTTTCATACTTGATTTGTATTATATTACATATTCATTTTTTATAGTCTTATATGTTAAATTTGAAGGGATCTATATGTGAGAGATCTAACTTCAAATCACTTCATAAATAAGATAGATCCCACAACACTTATAAGGCCATTATAATGATCAGTAGTGGGCAATAGCGGAAACAATTTAGCACAAATAAATAATAATTACAATAAGCACAAGTCTAGATAAACAAGGCAAATCAAGCACTATAATAAACCCAAATGAGTGGTGTGTGAGGCAACTCTAGTTTAAACTCACAAAGCTACTTGTTTTGGCGATCAATCAAATCATACAAGTTACTAAGTAACCTTGACAGAAATTCACTTAGTTCTCCAAAGCGAATAAGTTAAACACAAGAGAACTAAGTAAAATGTGCAAACAAGTGAATCAAATTAAAAGCAAGCACAAAGGAGAGAAGGGAAGAGAGACGACACAAATATTTTTTAAGAGAACCCTAACTAGTACTCCTCTATTCTATCCCGCCAAGTCCTTTGTTTGGGCATGCCTTTAAAGCTTCTCTATGACAACCAACTTGTACACATATAAGAAACTACAAGGACACCTTCACAAGCATCTCATCAAGCACCAAGGAAGCCTACACTCCTAACACCATATGAGGCTCCAACAACCTTCCTTCTCAAGCACCGTGTAACGACCAGGCCCAAAGTGCAACGTAATGAGCTTAAGCCATTTCTTTAAAATGATTAACCCAAGTTAAAGATTTATAGTCTATTCCTACTTATAAATAGGATCTTAGCCCGATAGATATTAGATGTGGACTAAATTGAGGGATTTCACAATCCACCCACCTTAGGAAATTTCGTCCCCGAAATGCCTATACTTGGCTCGTTACTAGCCCCAGCCTACAACCTTTTAGTCAGTGATCAGAAGCCTAGCCTACGTCCCTAGTCTAGCCCATCATTTAATACAGAACTAGGTTGGCTCTGATACCACTGTAACGACCCAGCCCAAAGTGCAACGTAATGAGCTTAAGCCATTTCTTTAAAATGATTAACCCAAGTTAAAGATTTATAGTGTATTCCTACTTATAAATAGGATCTTAGCCCGATAGATATTAGATGTGGACTAAATTGAGGGATTTCACAATCCACCCACCTTAGGAAATTTCGTCCCCGAAATGCCTATACTTGGCTCGTTACTAGCCCCAGCCTACAACCTTTTAGTCAGTGATCAGAAGCCTAGCCTACGTCCCTAGTCTAGCCCATCATTTAATACAGAACTAGGTTGGCTCTGATACCACTGTAACGACCCAGCCCAAAGTGCAACGTAATGAGCTTAAGCCATTTCTTTAAAATGATTAACCCAAGTTAAAGATTTATAGTGTATTCCTACTTATAAATAGGATCTTAGCCCGATAGATATTAGATGTGGACTAAATTGAGGGATTTCACAATCCACCCACCTTAGGAAATTTCGTCCCCGAAATTCCTATACTTGGCTCGTTATTAGCCCCAGCCTACAACCTTTTAGTTAGTGACCAGAAGCCTAGCTTACGTCCCTAGTCTAGCCCATCATCTAATACAGAACTAGGTTGGCTCTGATACCACCTGTAATGACCCGGCCCAAAGTGCAACGTAATGGGCCTAAGTCCCACTTATAAACAGGATCTTAGCCCGATAGATATTAGATATGGACTAAATTGAGGGATCTCACAATCCACCCACCTTAGGAAATTTCATCCTCGAAATTCCTACACTTGGCTCGTTACTAGCCCCAGCCTACAACCTTTTGGTCAATGACCAGTAGCCTAGCCAACACCCCTAGTCTAGCCCACCATCTAATACAGAACCAGGTTAGCTTTGATACCATTTGTAATAACCCGGCCCAAAGTTCAACATAATGGGCTAAGTCATTTCTTTAAAATGGTTAACCCAAGTTAAAGATTTATAGTATATTCCCACTTATAAACAAGATCTTAGCCCAATAGATATTAGATGTGGACCAAATTGCGGGATCTCACACACCGAGTGCTAAGGATCCTTACAACCAACTCCAAATACCTTTGGAGCAACCACAACTTCAAGCTAAAAGCCCTTCCCAAGCTCACACATTGAATCAAGGGAGTTCTCTATCTAAGTACCCTCCTTCTTTAGTCCAAGTGCTCTCAGACACTCAACACCTTGAGAGTTTACAAATCAAGTAGCCTAATATCACATAATCCTCTCTCTTGGGATTGCATAATCAAAGCCCAAGAATACAAGCTAATAGATACAACCAATGCCAACACAAGCTTGAGTTTCTGAAATTGTCAAGAGAGTTGTGGCTACGATCGATGGTCTGCCAAAGTTTCCTCAACTTCAATTCTACTTCTCATGTCAGACCTGGTGTTCCCACACCTTCTTCTGCCACCAAACCCTTAACCAATGGTCGGTTGAAGTCTGATGCTCCATAGCTTCTCAACAGGCCCTAGGTTTTCAATTGCCAAACCATTAACCAAAGGACTGCCGATCTTCATTCTTCCTTGCCCAAAACCTTGTGTCTTTGGTTGTTGAAGTCCTGATCGAAGAGCTGTTGAAAGTCTAGCTCGCTTCATCTCTTCCTTTGGTTTTCCAAATTCGATTTCTTCACTTGCTTGCTTGATATTATCATGCTTATACATAGATAGTTTGAAGTATTGTCATATTAAAATAAGGTTTGATAATATATATATATATATATATATATATATATATTTTAATTCTGAATAGATTATTATATATTAAGAAATTTACTGGCTTAAAAATTATTAGACTTAAATAAAAAAATTGCAAGAAATGACATGGAGAAACTAGAGGTGAAACTAAACAACCTAATACCAAACACATAAATAGTGTACCAGGCCTGAAAGAATGACATCATCTAAGCAGCTAAAGTACAAAACATGACAAGATTGAGAGATTGAGATCACAAAACATGAGAAGAATCTCAAGATGCAGTTCGCTTGAGTTTTCCTTTGACAACGTGTAAGGAAATACAATGCGTTCTATACACATGCGGGGACATTTTGGTTGTTAATTTCATTATATTTTTAGGCTCTTAATATATTAAATTAAATTTAATATAATTAAATTAAGATGACGATGACGATACTGATACAATGATGATGATGATGATGATGATGATGATGATGATGATGATGATGATTACTATTATTATTATTATTATTATTATATCTATTATACAAGTTGGTTTTTTATCACATTTAAAGGGAAAATTGTCCTTTTTGTTTCATATTTCCTCAAGCACATTTTTTTGGTGTGCATGTGAGATCCGTCAACTTAGTCCCACATCTAATACCTACTTAGAGAACATCATGTTTATAAGTGGTAATGAACTATAAATTTTAAACTTTGTTTAATCATTTTAAAAAAATTACTTAATCTATTACGTTGCAGTTTGGGCTGGCTCATTGCAAATGGTATTAGAGTAACCTAGTTCTGTTTTAGATGATAGGTTGGACAATGAACGTTGGCAAGACTCTTGGTCACAGGCCATGGAAGGTCATGGGTCACGGACCATAGAAGGTCATGGGTCACGGGCCATATAAAGTCATGGGTTGGGGATAGTAACGAGCCAAGTGTAGGAATTTCGGAGGCAAAATTTCCTAAGGTGGATGGATTGTGAGATCCCTCAACTTAGTCCCACATCTAATACCTATTTAGAGAAGATCATGTTAATAAGTGGGAATAGACTATAGATATTGAACTTCGGTTAACCACTTTGAAGAGATAATTTAGCTCATTACGTTACACTTTAGGCCGGGTCGTTACAATGCTAACCTGTCATATTGTCTATGTAGTATCCTGTTAGGGTAGTATATTTCATTCACGTATGTCTTTGTGCATTAGTGGTGCCTTTCATCTTGAGATGGCTAGGATTGTTTTAGATCATTCTATTCACATTGGGTTGATTATCTTAATTTATTAAAAAATTCAACCAATAGTTGACTTTTTTTACCAAGTTTGAAAGTGAACTGGATTTAAAATGTTATATCCTGGTTGTTGGGGATGTCCATGGAGAAATTGAGCAAGGCAAGGATCGGTTTTGAAGGTGAAAGTGGGGGAAATGGGTGTGCAAGTGCTTATTGCCAACTCTGCCCTATTGGGATTTTAACACACAAAATCCCTAAATATTATGTTGTATATTTTGACAAGGTAAACCAAAAAAGATGAAAGATATATGACACACATTTAATGTGGAACCTCTAAAATAGAAGGGAAATCACAAACCATCCACTTTAATCAAATAATGGGCACACACATCAGGCAAAGCTGGTACATCATCTTCATCATCTAGATCTGACGATGGCATTCATAACCTCCAACTGGGATACACATCCAATTGGCAACACTCAACCTCTAACTAGAACACACTCCAATTAGGAATAATCTCCAACTGGGATACACATCTAATTGGGAACACTCAACCTCTAACTGGAACACACTCCACTTAAGAGTACAAATTGGGAAGACCACTGTCGACCACCATCACATGAGGAGGAAAATATCTCAATACTTCTCCCCTCCGACTCATGTGGAATGCCCTCTATCTCCCCTGATTGGAACGCTGGCACAACTCCCCTACTCCGTCCAAAAGTTATCTTGAAAAATACCAATAATCTTGAACGAACCAAACTCTTCCTTGATTTATCTGATGAACCTCCATAGGCCTTGAACCACAACTCCATGAACCTCCATAGGTGGACGAACCAAAGCTCTCATACCACTTGTTGGGATTTTAACACACAAAATCCCAACAAGTACTATGTTGTATATTTTGACAAGACAAACCAGAAAAGATGAAAGATATATGACACACACACACACATTTAACGTGGAACCTCCAAAATAGAAAGGAAACCACAAACCATCCACCATAATCAAATAATGGGCACACACATTGGGCAAAGCCGGTACATCATCTTCATCATCTGGATCAGACGATGGCATCCATAACCTCCAACTGGGATACACATCCAATTGGGAACACTCAACCTCTAACTGGAACACACACCAATTAGGAACACTCAACCTCTAACTGGAACACACTCCAACTAGGAATAATCTCTAACTGGGATATACATCCAATTGGGAACACTCAACCTCTAACTAGAGCACACTCCAATTAGGAATACAAATTGGAAAGATCCATATCTTGTGAGGAGAGTCTCTCCCTCCTTTAAGAGAGAGAGGGAGAGCCTCGCTGCAAAACCTCACAATGAAACTCAATAACATACTCTTCAGAAAATGATCTCTCTTTAATTCTAATCTATTTCACTCACAATACAACTATATATTTATAGACAACGAAAACCAGCCTCGTAGATACGAATGACCAAATACTAAATACTCATCGTCTTCAACAATTCTTCTCGAATTCTTCGTACCTCTTCGAATAACATTATGTCTTTACGATTTTTCATGTATTTGTATGTCTTCTCACATTCATCGTATGATGAAGGGCCCCTAACATGCCCGACAATCTTGCACAACACCTAGGCTCTTGGTCAAATTCTTCTTCAAACAGTATTGTGCCTAGGTGCACAATTCTTGTCTTGAGGTCAAAGTGTTCTAGTGCCCTTACTCGAAATTGAGAACGTCTTATCATGAGGCTTTTGGGGAAATGATTATTTTAAGGGACTTTTGAGGTCTTTTTCAGTGTTTGTAGGTATCTAAATGCTCTGGAATATCATAGGATCAAATGCAAGTATGACATTCACTTGAATGAATAAATCTAAACTACTTTACCTAACCAACCTACCCATAAAACCCTAACATGAATACTAAATGGATCAATGACCTCGATCTAAGCTCTACTTCCTATGAACACTTGCAAAAAAATTTGTAGGCCTGCACAGTCCTTATTTTCTTGCATACAACTCTCTCTAAGGCTTTTTGGGTCCCCAACCAAGCTCTGATCCAATTCTTGGGCTTTTTAGACCTCGACCAAACTCTGATACAACTGTTGGGCCTTTTGGGCCTCCAAAAGAAACTTACAATAGGTGTTACGGGCCTCTCTTATTTTTCAAGTTAACTCAAGAAATAAGGCTTTTCCATTAGCCTATATATAATTCACCAACACCTTCTACAATCGATGTGTGATAAACCCAACAACTCCCCTTCATACATAGGGTGACAAACTCCTCTCAAATCATCAGGTGGAACCCATGAAGAAAACTCTGACAATCGATATAAGCAAATACCAAATCTCCCAAGACGGACTTGCAATAGGTGTCATGGGCCTCTCTTCTTCCAAAAGTTAACTAAATGAATAAGGTTTTCTCATTAGCCTATATACAACTCATTAACACCTTTTACGACCGATGTGGGATAAACCCAACAACTCCCCTTCACACATCAGGCGTCCGCGAAATCATCATCGTTTGACAAACACCCTTTAAATCAGATGACACCCACTTGACAAAGTTCTCACCAACACCTTCTACGATTGATGTGGGATAAACCTAATAACTTCCCTTCACATATCGGGTATCCCTGAAACCATTATCGTATGACAAACTCTCTTTAAATCAAATGATACCCACATGACAAACTCCTCTCAAATCATCAAGTAGAAGCCATGAAGGAAACTCTGATAATCGGCATAGGCAAACACTAAATCTCCCAAGATCGTAACTTGACTTGCTCTGATACGACTGTTGGGCCCTTTGGACCCCCAAAAGCAACATACAATAGGTGTCACAAGCCTCTATTAATCTAAAAGTTAATTCAATAAATAAGGTTTTCTTATTAGCCTATATACAAATCGTCAAGATCATCCATCATCGATGTGAGATAAACTCAATAACTCCCCTTCACAAATCAGGCATCCCCGAAACCATCATCGTCTGACAAAACTCTTTTTAAATTAGATGAGACCCACCTTCCTTCAAATCATTATGGGGAACCTATGAAAGAAACTCCGACAATCGGCACAGGCAAACATTAAATCTTCTAAGATCTAAATTTCCCAAGATCATAACATAACTCTAATACCACTTCTTGGACTTTTTGGGCCCTAACTAAGCTCTGATACTATTGTTGGGCCCTTTAGGCCCAAAAAAGGACTTGTAATAAGTGTTATGGGTCTTTCTTATTCCAAAAGTTAACTCGAGAAATAAGGTTTTCCCATTAGCTTATACATAACCCACCAACACCCTCTATGACTGATATAAGATAAACCCAACACTCTCTTTGACAATAAATATATGACATAAAAAGTTCAATAAAGTCAAGATTTGACATGAACAAGTGAGACCATGACGTTAAAACCCTAGGCCAAAGCTTTGATTTTATAAATTGGACATACATGGGAATTTTTTACTCTATCATCCGATAAACTTACTCCCACTACTAGCTCTAAGACTACTTTTTTGACTCGTGTGGTTGTAGGGTAAAGAGAGCCTTGGTCAGGAAGAGTTTTTACTAGTAAAAGTATGTTTAAAAGTCGAACTTTAAATAAAATAAGACATTTAATTGATCAATATATAATAAAAATAATAAATATCAAATTAAAAGTCTATTTCCTTATCCAATAAAAGTTTATCTTAAAAAATAAAGTTTTGCAGGGTGCATGTGAAAAGTGGATCTTGTGTCAAAATACCCTATGTTTTTATTTTGAGTTTTTCAAAAAATTGTATATTAACGTTAAAAAGAATGGCATTTGGAGTTTTTCAGTCAAAACAAAGGCGTTGGCCCTATTTATCACAATGGATTATAGTGGATCCCACTATGGGGCCCATTTCTATTGTTACTGTCATTCGAAAATATCTAAAGGAGAGAACTATCCAATCCAATTATTAACTATGTGCCAATATCCAACTCTCGAGATGTCCTAATTGATCTGCAGGGAAATATTAAGTCACAAAATGTTGACTATAAAATACGGGAAAACATTAGATTGCCCATGATTCATGATTCATAGCAAGGTTCCATTTCCATCTGTGTTGGTCTATCAGTTCTCACGCCTCAATTGGCCCCAAAAGTCACCACCAGCTCATCATGCAATCTTTACCTCTTTCTTCACAAAAGATGGTGAAAGGACAAAACTCTTATACTCGTCTATTGCTTTCAGTGCTTGCCGATCAACTCACGCAAGTACCCAGAAACATCGACGAGGTGTTGCTTGGACAAAAAACAGAACCTCAATGAGCTGTTGGTGTGTTGGTTGACGGTGGTGCAGAGCATATTATTATCAAACACCATAAAAAAAAAAAGAAAACTACGTTTGAACTTTTCATTTGCAATTGTAAATGTTTGAGATGAATGTTGATTGATGAGTTGAGTTAAATTGATTGGTGTTTGAACTTAGTTCAAAGTATACTCTTCTTTTGTATAGCAATTTTATTTTAAAGTACAAAACGTCTCGAGTTGTCAAAACTAAACATATGAAATAATATTATAATGAATATTTAAAATCATATGCTGCATTATGGTTTCAATCGAAACTAATATGAATTAGTGCATATGCCATCTAAAATCTTATTATATATAAAAAAAACGGTATGCTTAAAATAAAGTGGGTCGAGTACGGCAAGGCCAGCATCGTCTAATTCTCAAACTTCAAATGAGTTGACGAAGGCAAGCCGAGTGGAGGCCTAAATTACCGGCACTAATAATGTCCATCAAAATAATCCAAAGCTGAGTTTAGTTGGAGTAGAATTGTGGTGGGATTGATACATTAGGATGGTGACTGACAGACACACACAAGACACACAACTAATAATGTCCATCAAAATAATCCAAAGCTGAGTTTAGTTGGAGTAGAATTGTGGTGGGATCGATACATTAGGATGGTGACTGACAGACACACACAAGACACACAACTATTAAAAAATAAATAAACAATATACTGTAAAAAGAAATGTCAATAGAGCTACCTGCATTACAAGTAGCTGCTAGTGAATGAATATGGCGTTCACAGTCCCATTCCATTCTATTAACACCCTTTTCTTAGTTGTCTCTATTTTGGCGTTTCCCCCACACTACACTCCCTTCCCCTTCTCATCCTCCCATCTAAATCTCGTTAACTTCTCGTCTTTCTACTCCTATTCCGTCATTGGTGTTGCTAAGTGGATCCCTTCTGCACCTCCTCGGCAATGCTCGTTTAGCCTCCTCTGAGCCATGGCCAGCTCCGACGCCTCCCGACGCGCCCGACCCGGCCCGTGGCCGCCGGTGCCACCGCCGCTTCCGGACAAGCAGCCGGCGGCGGCAATGCCGGCGTCGTCGTGGGCGAAGAGGACGGGGTTTAAGCCACGGCTGTCCGGCGAGACCAACGCCAGCGACTCCGGTCAGATTGTCGCCGCCAAGCCCAGGTACGCTCCGGAGCCGCAGCCGGATCTGGAGGCCGGCCGCCCGCCACGCGCCGCCCCGGTGACCAACGGGGACTCCACGCCGCCGCCGCCGCCGCCGGTGAAAGATCCGGGCTTGAAGCGGAGGAGGGACAGCGACGGCGGCCCGAAGCGGCCCGAGGCGGCGTCTCCAGCGCCGCCGCCGCAGCCGGCGGTGCCTGCTCCGAAGCAGTCGCGGGACGAAGAGGTGGAGGTGTTGCCGCAGTCCCACGACGACGATGTGTTCCCGATTCGGCATTCTCATATGAAGTACGAGCTTAGAGATTCTCCCGGGCTTGGTCAGTTTTTTTTTTTTTTTTTTTAATTTTTGCTTTGATTTGGTTTTTGTTATTTTAAAGATTGTGATTTGATCTTGCAATTTGTTTGCAGTTCCTATTGGATTGTATGGACTCCAGCACTATCTGTCGATGTTGGGTTCGTTGATCCTCATCCCGCTGGTTATAGTTCCAGCAATGGGTGGTACCAGGGTGGGCCCGAGCTATTCATTCTTGCTTTGAAACAATTTGCACTTGTTAAAATGCTAATCTAACAGCTGGAATTGGCAGGAAGATACATCCATGGTGGTGTCCACTGTACTTTTTGTGTCGGGAGTGACGACACTCCTGCACTCGTTTTTTGGTTCAAGGCTTCCACTCGTACAAGGCCCGTCCTTCGTGTTTTTGGCGCCTGCATTGGTGATAATCAATTCCAAGGAGTTCCAAGGATTGACTGGCAATGTAAGAGTCTGACTTGTGATTCTAATTTCTTTGAGTCCAACAATAAATATTTTCTATTACATGATAACGGAACTGATCGGTGATGGGCGATTGAATAAAGTAGTTCTAAGAGTTACTTTCTAGAGAAAAGAGTGTTATAAATTATTGTGTGTCCTTAATTGTTCCTCTCATCTCGTCCCTGCATCATGTCATGTTTGTCTGTTGAGAAGCTGAGACAAAATTGTCACTTATTCTGTAGACTTCTGCCAGAAACTCATGCTTTCTACGTTCAGCCGTAGTGATTCGATGGTTATTGTTTATTAATTTTTCCATTTATCTTTATAGGCGATTTTATATGATAACTTTAGAGCAATAGTCCCACACTAGTTTGGGATGTTTTTTATTGCACTGAAGGCTTACCTCCACAGAAAGAAAAATTTATTTATATGGAAATCAGAAACTCATGCTTTCTACGTTCAGCCGTAGTGATTCGATGGTTATTGTTTATTAATTTTTCCATTTATCTTTATAGGCGATTTTATATGATAACTTTAGAGCAATAGTCCCACACTAGTTTGGGATGTTTTTTATTGCACTGAAGGCTTACCTCCACAGAAAGAAAAATTTATTTATATGGAAATCAGAAACTCATGCTTTCTACGTTCAGCCGTAGTGATTCGATGGTTATTGTTTATTAATTTTTCCATTTATCTTTATAGGCGATTTTATATGATAACTTTAGAGCAATAGTCCCACACTAGTTTGGGATGTTTTTTATTGCACTGAAGGCTTACCTCCACAGAAAGAAAAATTTATTTATATGGAAATCAGAAACTCATGCTTTCTACGTTCAGCCGTAGTGATTCGATGGTTATTGTTTATTAATTTTTCCATTTATCTTTATAGGCGATTTTATATGATAACTTTAGAGCAATAGTCCCACACTAGTTTGGGATGTTTTTTATTGCACTGAAGGCTTACCTCCACAGAAAGAAAAATTTATTTATATGGAAATCAGAAACTCATGCTTTCTACGTTCAGCCGTAGTGATTCGATGGTTATTGTTTATTAATTTTTCCATTTATCTTTATAGGCGATTTTATATGATAACTTTAGAGCAATAGTCCCACACTAGTTTGGGATGTTTTTTATTGCACTGAAGGCTTACCTCCACAGAAAGAAAAATTTATTTATATGGAAATCAGAAACTCATGCTTTCTACGTTCAGCCGTAGTGATTCGATGGTTATTGTTTATTAATTTTTCCATTTATCTTTATAGGCGATTTTATATGATAACTTTAGAGCAATAGTCCCACACTAGTTTGGGATGTTTTTTATTGCACTGAAGGCTTACCTCCACAGAAAGAAAAATTTATTTATATGGAAATCAGAAACTCATGCTTTCTACGTTCAGCCGTAGTGATTCGATGGTTATTGTTTATTAATTTTTCCATTTATCTTTATAGGCGATTTTATATGATAACTTTAGAGCAATAGTCCCACACTAGTTTGGGATGTTTTTTATTGCACTGAAGGCTTACCTCCACAGAAAGAAAAATTTATTTATATGGAAATCAGAAACTCATGCTTTCTACGTTCAGCCGTAGTGATTCGATGGTTATTGTTTATTAATTTTTCCATTTATCTTTATAGGCGATTTTATATGATAACTTTAGAGCAATAGTCCCACACTAGTTTGGGATGTTTTTTATTGCACTGAAGGCTTACCTCCACAGAAAGAAAAATTTATTTATATGGAAATCAGAAACTCATGCTTTCTACGTTCAGCCGTAGTGATTCGATGGTTATTGTTTATTAATTTTTCCATTTATCTTTATAGGCGATTTTATATGATAACTTTAGAGCAATAGTCCCACACTAGTTTGGGATGTTTTTTATTGCACTGAAGGCTTACCTCCACAGAAAGAAAAATTTATTTATATGGAAATCAGAAACTCATGCTTTCTACGTTCAGCCGTAGTGATTCGATGGTTATTGTTTATTAATTTTTCCATTTATCTTTATAGGCGATTTTATATAATAACTTTAGAGCAATAGTCCCACACTAGTTTGGGATGTTTTTTATTACACTGAAGGCTTACCTCCACGGAAAGAAAAATTTATATATATGGAAATCAGAACTTTTGCAAATCTGTTGAAATATATAGTTTCTTCTCAAATCAAACTGACTTTAGGGAAAATAAATAAATGAATACATGGGCTGATGAGTTCCAGAAGATTGTTGGCTGATGGAATGATTAGTTACAGAATGTAGGTTTAAATAGAGCCATGAGATGTTAAAACTTGGGTCGCCATAATAGTAGTAAACGTGTATCCAGGGCTGGTAGTAGGGGTGCTAATCTAGCGAGTTGAGCCAAGTTCAACCATGCTCAAGCTCGACTTGAGCTCAAAAGGGTTCGAGTCAAGTTCAATTTCGAGTTGAACATTGAAATGGTCGAACATTATTCATAGATATTTTTCTTGTGTAACTTGAGATAGAATTAATTATGAAAGTTTACATAGTTCAATTTTGGTTCAATTTTATGCCAAATAGTTTGTCTAGGAGCAAAATTCTTATATTATTATGTAAAACCATCAGCACAATATGATTATATTTATCATTTTTTAAATTTTACATAAATGACTATATAAAAAATATTTAAATTATTATTTCTGATGTAAATTATCAAGCTTCGAGTTGAGCCGAACGAAGGTGTGCTTGTACTTGTTCTCCCTTGATTCGAGTTAAACTTTTCCTTGGATGAAATCGAATCGAACATAGAGCGATCGCGATCTCAATCGAGCTTGTAGTACTTATATTGGACAAGTAAAGTATCTACCTTTGCTTTATTTTGAAGTTTGATTAGTTGCTTTAGGATGAAGGCAATATATAGTTCACTAAATTTTATCCTCCTGTCATCATCACCATGTACTTATTTCGATAACCATCATTTTTTGCTTGGTATTCATTTTATTTCTGGGTTCATAGAAGTTTTTGGTAGATCTCCTTGCCATTTCTCTACTGATATCTGTTGCAACTTGAAGATGTCAAAGACACCACAAATTTCTACTATCACAACTTCAACTGTTTTTTTAGGTCATACTAATCATGTTCTATGCATACAGATAGTTTTAGTTTGAGTGAAGATGTTCAATTGGCACAAGTAGTTCTAGTTTGTATTGGTACTTAACTCGTCCATGTTTGCTTTTTATGGACAGAGTTTTAGGCACATCATGAAGGAACTACAGGGTGCTATAATAATAGCTTCCGCTTTTCAAGCCTTTCTTGGATATAGTGGTCTTATGTCCTTGCTTTTGAGGTATTTTCCTAATACTGTTCATATGCTTTATGTTGATTTTTCAATTATTCTTCTGTTATCATAAAATTGATAAGCTTTGTAGTCACTGGTTTGTCTTATTAGTTCCTTCACTCTGTTATGCATGATGAGGCTATTGGAAAGTTTAGATTTAGAGTATGCAACTTGATCCTTTTTTTTGGAGGTACATGTTCCTGAACCTACTAAGGTTACTAAGTTTGTAATTATATTATGGGCTTGTCTGTTAGCACTCCTTATGGATGCCAATTATGGACCACTCCAAAACCTCTCAAGGAGAGGGTTCTTGGACCATATAGACCATAAAAAAGCAGACTAATCCACTATAATCTCCTGTTAAAGGTTTCGCATGAGTTCAATATCATTTTTGCACTATTTTCTTAATAATTACTTCACGAATGAATAAATTTTATGTAAAATTTTAATATTTCTTAAAATCATCAATGTAAGGATTGTGATATAAATACTTTTGCACGTCAAAGTATCACTTGTATGAAATTATATTGGTCGGAAAACTGATAGGTTTCGATTGATTCACATTCTGTATGCAAAGCTAAGGAAAACAAGGCTGTGACAAAGTGGTCCAACCTTTGTAAAACATTTGTGATAACATATTTCTGACAATTTTTGATCATCTCCATTTCCCTCCATTGGTTGGCTGCCTAGTAGGAGGGATAAATATTACTGTGCAATCCAGGGTTGCAGTTGCTTGTAAAAAATACTATTATTTTCCTATATTATCTGCACTTTCTTTTCATGTTTAGCATTTGATAACATACACTTATAATATCTTGGTCAGGTCAAGCTTATGAATTTCGTATCACCCATTTATTAATTTCATATTCAAATTGATTAATGCATTCATAAATTAGTAGTAAATTAAAAACTAGATGATTCTTCTATCACAACTATTAGAAGGGAAATTGTGATTAAAATTCAACATAATTTTCATCACATACCTATCTAAATATTGATTGGCATGTAGTTTTCCAATCACAATGTTTCTGTTCTCTAAGGAAATAAAATCAGGTTCTGTTAGGATTCTACTTATTGTTAGTTGTTAAGAGCAATTATGTCTTCGGTTGTCAAAGTATATAAAGAATCAATTTCTGTTAGGAGTCTACTTACAGTTAGTTGATGGCAGCATTGCGTTATGGTTAATCTGTTACCAATGAGTCCTTGCCTAGTTCTGATGTTAGGTTATATATGGGATGAATGATGTGGGGTGTAATTTACTACTAACAACTCTTAACAACAAAAGTCATTTCCTTCTGCCAGTCTCTTCACTTATTCTCTGTTCTACACTTTTCGAAGTTATTATTTTTTCCATGGCATCACATCTTCTATATGGGACCACCTGCTTGTCCAGTTGCATGAAAAATGTACTGATTGGATATGAGTTCACTTGCTTGCACATTGAGATGATATTTTGGAAAATGTTCTTTTTCTTTTTGTTGAACTAAAATTTCATTGATTCTCTTTCCTTCTACCTCGAGCTTTCATGACAAATGAATAAACCATTTAAAATTTACATGGTATTAGAACCAAAGGTCTGGGGTTCAAATCCCGTTGGCGATATATGTTCAAAAAAATATTAATTTTTCCCAAGAGAAATATTAATTTGCCTCATGTTGTGTCAAATGGATTATTTTCCTCATGTTTGTGCTTGTTCACATACTAAGCCTTAAAAAGTTTACCTGCACATGAGGGGGAGTGTTGAACTAAACATTTAGTGGCATGTTGTGTCCAATGGACTATTTTCTTGCCTTGTGTTTGTGCTTGTTCAAGTGCCAAACCTTTAAAAGTTTGCTTGTACGTGAAGGGGAGTGTTGAACTAAATATTTAGTGGTTCCCTTTCGTGACAGCTCGAGCTTTCTTAGGACAAGGATTAGACCATCTAAAATTTACACTTTTCAATGCATTTTTATAGATTTCCATTTCAATGATGGGTGCTTGTAACTTTTCACTATACTCTGAAACTAACAATCTTGACTTTAAATTTTGTGGTTGTTTTCCAGATGTAACCTTCTTTTAGATGCTTTATTTTCTGTAAAAGTAATATAAAAATCTATATGCATTAACTTTTATAGGTTGATCAATCCAGTGGTTGTTGCACCAACTATTGCTGCAGTTGGACTTTCTTTTTTCACTTATGGTTTTCCTCAAGCTGGTACTTGCATTGAGATAGGCATAGTGCAAATCTTGCTGGTTATAATTTTCTCACTTGTAAGTTCTCCTTCATTATTTACCTCCGACACCTAAAACTCTTCTGCTCTAGTGCTCTAGTTGTTGTTAGTTCTTGTTTCATAGACGTAGTCTTATTGATTGCTATTTCATACTGTTAGAACAAATTTCATCTCAACGTTTTAATTTCTTGTTATCATCTTTCAGTATCTTCGGAAGATATCTGTCTTGGGTCATAGAATATTCCAAATACATGCGGTAAGGGATACTTTGTAGTTACTTTTAAATGCTTATATGTATTTCTTTTTTGGTCTGTATGGTATTTTATAGAAAATGTACAAATTTCTTTTCTTTCTGTGTAGGTTCCTCTTGGATTGGGAATCACATGGGCTATTGCATTCCTCCTCACAGAAGCTGGTGCATACAGCTACAAAGGTTGTGATATAAATGTCCCCACCTCAAATACTGTAAATAAAGCATGCAGAGGTCACATTTTGAAGATGAAGCAGTGTCGTATTGATTCTGCTAATGCTATAAGATCTTCCCCATGGTTTAGATTTCCATGTCCACTGCAGTGGGGTACACCTGTCTTCACATGGAAAATGGCTCTTGTTATGTGTGGTGTCTCTGTTATTGCATCAGTAGATTCTGTAAGCTTTCCACTGCTCTCTCTCTCTCCTTCTTTCTTCATTTTTCCTTTTTATTTTGACATTCATGAAGAAATTTTTAAGTTTTAAAATCACGTTTATGATTCTGATATCCGTTGCATCTTTGGTTTATAGTACCATGCCAACAAATGGGAAGCTTTACATAGCATGCAGGATATTTCCAATCTTTATGCAAACAGCCAGTGGGTTGTAACCACTGTAGAATAAAAGATTTGTTGTTTGTATGCTCATCAAACACTATTGCTGAAATAAAATTCTACATCAAGATGCAACCTGCAAGAGTGTTTTTGAAGAACAATGCTTGTGTTTCTGTAGCTACCGAAGTATAATTTTGAAAGAAATGTAGGCTTGGTTGTTTGATTCTGTAATTTATTCTTTCAATTTGCAGCCTTTTGGGAGAGAATATTTTCAGTTATAAGTTGTGCATTCTCTACTAAAATTTAAGTTTGTCAGTAACTAAAGCAAAGAGTGAGTGGGAGAGGAAAAAGAGAGAAGTCACAAAAGGCTGGAAATAAAAGTCCAAGTTTATTCAATGTTGATATATAGCTGATGCTATAATAGCATGTAATTATACAGCTAAATATAAGACTCCATGGAAACATAAAGGTGAGATTTTCTTAAAAGTAGAACAACTATTCTATCGAAACTAAGAAAAAATGCGAGGAATTTTAAGAGAACTACTCAAATCTGAAATATTAGACAGCTGACATTAAAACTTCTAGCTAGATCAAAACTTCGGCTTCCTTTGCTTCCTAGAATAGACCTTGATTTTTTAGGATGGTCTCTACGTCTATAGAAGGCTCTTGCTCAAAATAAGAGGGGACGCTGCATCAAGTCTTCACCCAAGTTGATTCAGCATTGGTTTTGGTCATGAACAAATGATCAACGTCTGCACTTTATCGTGTCATTGTGCTTCGCTTCTTTCACTTCGAAGTAAATAATTTGCATATATTAAACACAGAGAAGTTCATCAATGAAATGATGATCTTGGCCAGCTATCTTTGGTATCGAGCCGGTGGAAAGGAATTGGTCTGTATACTGACTAATGGACAACTTTCAAGGAAATTAGTGATGTAATTTTTTGCAGATAAAGTGTCTGATGGAGGTAGACCTGCTCGACCACCATCAGTGTGCTTGTTTACTCTGTGCTGTTTGATGATCAAAACTGCCACTAACCATTAAAAGAGTGTTGGTCACTCTGAACTTTTTGCAAAATTGCACGATTTGGTTCTTCAAGGCCAAAATGTTTTTAGGATTTGTTAAATTCTTATTTATTGATAGTCAAGATTTTATTCAGTTCAATGCACAATCATCTGCAATTATGTATTTGATTTTTTTGATCAGGTTGGATCGTATCACGCCTCATCTTTGCTAGTGTCTTCAAGGCCTCCAACTCCAGGGGTTGTCAGTCGGGGAATAGGTCTAGAAGGCCTTTCAAGTGTTTTGGCTGGTCTCTGGGGCACAGGTACCGGTTCAACAACATTGACTGAGAATGTTCACACTATTGCAGTGACCAAAATGGGTAGCAGAAGAGGGGTTGAGGTTGGGGCTTGTGTCTTGATACTCTTGTCTCTCATAGGTGAGTAACATTAAGAACTCGTTGGACATGTTGCATTATGTACAGAAGTTGATGCAACGCTTATCCATTCTTCCATGGGTGGGCGGATTCTGCCTTCCTCAGATTGAATTTTTTGAACATCTACTTAGTAATATCATATCTTCGTTTGAGTCTGCCTATTGATAAGAGTGCATTTACTATACATGAGAGAACTTAACAATGAAAATTTTGAAGTAGAATTCCAGTAATTCCTGTGTTAATTACTTATAAGATTTTAAATGGTTTCCATCATTCAAATTTGTGCAGGCAAAGTTGGTGGTTTTCTTGCTTCGATTCCTGATGTAATGGTTGCAGGTCTTCTATGCTTTATGTGGGCTATGCTCGCTGCTCTGGGTCTATCAAACCTTCGCTATAGTGAGGCTGGAAGCTCAAGAAATATTATCATAGTGGGGCTTGCTTTATTTTGCTCATTGTCAATACCTGCTTATTTTCAGCAATATGGTGTCTCGCCTAATACAAATTCATCTGTGCCTAACTACTTTGTCCCATATGTTGTTGCATCTCACGGACCTTTCAGAAGCAAATGTCATGGGGTATGCCTCCACGGACTTTGCTTTTCTTTGTTGTTTTGCCAAATGTTTGTGCTTGCTATGCTGATTTTCATGAAAGTTATATGACAAAACTCTAGAAATATTAATAAGAATGACGTGTAACTTTGGTCCATTACAGGTGGCAACCTTGACACGCAAATGTTTTTGTGTTTCCTAGTATGATGCATAATCAAACAATTATAACTTGTCATTCATGTTCAAAGAACCGTAGCTATGTTTGCATGGTGAAAACCTAGTTTGATTTGTTTCTTTTACATTTTTCTGCAGCTAAACTATGTAATGAACACCTTGTTTTCATTCCATATGGTCATTGCATTTCTGATTGCTGTTATCCTCGACAATACTGTACCTGGCAGTCTTCATGAGCGGGGTGTTTATAAGTGGTCTGATCCAGACACAGCACGCAGAGAGCCAGCTGTTGCCAAGGACTATGAGTTGCCGTACCGGGTTGGTAGGGTTTTCAGATGGGTGAAATGGGTTGGGCTCTAAGGTAATGGTATAAGTAGCATTGGATGGTCTTTATTTGTATATGAGCTGGTGGAATGGTCATCTTGTGAGGGAATGCAAGCGTAAAAGTTTAAAATATGGTGGTGCTAATCCAGCGCAGGTGGCCCCTGAAATGGGGAAATTGTTTGTGCTTGAGAGCACTTATATAGACCTGGTCTTTAGCCATCGTCTGAGTGTACATTTGTTCATGTTCAAGCAAATGCTAGGGCTGTAATGATATTCTTTTTATTTTAAACAAATGTTTGTAGTTTTGATCTTATAGAGCTACTGATGAGATGGTTTTTATTTTCTTTTCTTTTTGTTGAAACAGGATTGATGTGTTGATGTATTTATTGTATTTACTTAATTGTGGCTCTGGGTTCATTATATTTTCAGCCTTCAAGCTCAATTAGACAATGTGTCGCAGCTTGGATGCACGGCTTTAGAAGACAGTCCGGTAAAGAAACTGTGTCGAGCAGAGCACTTTGAGAACACTGCAGTTCATGTGATCAATGAATGTTCGTTTAAATTACATACTGCAATTATCAATGAGTTCAACTTACATAGCTCTAAGTAGGCGCACCTCCTCCTTAGCCTTAGGTGATGTGCAGCCTGATTTTCTTTACTCCCCACTGTTGTTGAATAGCACCTTGCTACAATTGGATAGCCCATCCCAATCCAGGGAAGATTTCATATCATCCTCACCAACGATGAAGCTATGGCAAGTTACATCCTTGATGGAGAAAATTCCCTCTAAAGAACCTTCTTCCTCTTGCTTCTCCCTGATGGATTCTTTCCTCTCACCACCCTCTCCTAAAATTGTTCATTCCAGTTCATTTTCCTTCCTTTACTCTTCCCGTTTATGGTCTCAAGTCTCTCTGATTCCTTGAGCTGGTATTGACTTCATCTGTTGTTTGCCTCGTGCGTTTGGTATCAATCCCTTGAAGGATACGCTTCATGATGTTCTTCTTTGTGTTCAAAACCTGAGAATCTGTCCGATCATCTCTCTTTTTGAGTCACTCTCCTGCGTTAGAGAAGAGTGTCCAGGACTACGGTGAGTTTACATTTCAAGCAAGCTCCTGCCTTTTCCTGCTAAACCCTATGAACGTAATTATCTTTTTTATTAAGAGGGGATTAGTGAAACTATAAACCTAATTTATATAAAGTAGATTGATAGTATTTCACTAGTAATCTACTGTAAATTAGATTACACTTATTAGTGAATTTAAGTTGTAAAATCCGTATGAATCTCTTTTATCTTTTATTCTTTAGGCTTACGAGCCAATTAATCAGATTTATATAGATGAGAGGTGTGTAATTTGATTAAGGTACTTATAGCATTTTTTGGGTTGGACTATAAGTCATATAAACATAGTATAAATATAATTCACATAAAAAACTAATTTTACTAGCCCGTACTGAGATTCACGGGTACAAATGAGATTGTTAGTTTCTTCTATTCCCTATAAATCGACAATCAGACTCTCTAAAGACAATTTGGCTATTGAACGTCTTCCTCTAATTGCTTCTTTGATCATCTATAAATCTCTCCTGACTGTTTAGAAATGAGATTCTCAATGTTCGTAGGAGGATTTTGAGGCGAACGATTTTATTTGTTGGGTGCAGATTCCAGATATAAAGTTTTGTTTTGCCACTAAAATTTTGAATGCAGCCAAGATTCCACCTTTTTGCTACATCCTAGTATTAAGAACTTCTATAACTTTAATGATAAGGGTTCGTGTTTACGTCCCTTTGGAGCATCTTATCCCATATATTGAGTGCTTGTGGAATGACTTTGAGCAATTGGTTGGAGGAAAATTCAAATGTGAAATTCGCGTCCTTTGTTGTTGTTGTGGTAAAATAAGTCACACGAAGGGTAAATTGAAGGGGGTAATCGTAGGAGAGCGCTAATCAAGATTAACAATTAAATAAATTAGATCTCGACAAATTTAGCACCTCTAAGTAAATTGATGATGGACAAATAAATAGTGAAAATTATTATCAATTAAAACACTAAGGGAATAAACAATAAGTTCAACTAGTTCTAATTGACTTTATAGGGCCCTAGCACGGATAGTGACAAATCAAAACAATACTAAACATAAAAATTAGTATGCTTATGTATTCTAAGACTATCAATTAGGGCATATCCGATATATGTGAATCCAATTGGAATCCTACCCATTTATATTTGATCTTAAACGATTTTGGATCAAATTTGGGTTCAAACTTTTTGGATATATAATATATCAAAAAATATTCGGATTAGATATGGATTTTAGTAATCTGACTCATCAAATTCGAACAGGTGATATTTTATAAAATAATGTTTTAAAATATTTAAAAATAAAATTTTTATTATGTTTAATCTATTTTTATATTAAAATTATATTATTTTTGTTAGTGAGTTAGATTCAGGTCAGATATAGGTTATGTTGATTTCAGTTAGATTCAGATATGCTCATATTTAATCCATATCTGACCTGAACCCATCCCTATTACCAATTAATCGTGACAATTTAACAAGTATTAATTGTGGAAGTTAATCAAATGTGTAAAGTACAACAATGAACAAAATGAATTCAATTTAGGTATTCGGGTTTCATTGTCAAAATCATTAGGTCTAATAATCTCCCCCTTTTTGATAATGACAACTGATAACTCTATAGTAGAGTTATAATTTCGTGTTAGTTTGATTATGTTTTTGAGAACCATGCTCCATTTTCTATTCAATTTAGATGAAAAATAAGAAGTTTATAAGAAATGGACAAAACAACTACATTTTGCATAGTCCGATCTGTTCTGCTGTAATTCTAATATTTTTCGCAAGATAGGATCTGCCTAAACACACATGCAATTGAAGGGCAAGACTATACACACTATGCTTAGGATGGACCACTTGTGGAGCCTACCAAATGGTGGTGCATTCCTACAAAATTGTCAACATGTAACTCTCCAATTCTAGACATGCCCTTGATCTGTGGACAACTCTACTTAATCAACCCAATCCCATAACTATGAGTTGTCAGATGGGCATCTTCATGAACAAGAAAGGAACACACTTACCTAATATAATTGAATAAAGTAGAACATCTCATGTGCATTAATTGAAAAGGAAGCTTCAAGAGACCTTCATGAAAGATGCAAGGAAGATTCTTAAATTGCCACTTGCTCCAAATTTGCTATAAAGTGAGATCTTCACTCACAAATGAAAAAGTTCACTTCTTCAACCATTTTTTCTTCAGACCTAAGTCCTTCAAGATGTTTACTTCTTTAGAGTGTGGAAAGGAAAATTCTTGTGGCTTTGAGAAGAAGTCGTGACATCAAGCTAGGCTAGAGAGAAGATTTTGGTAAGGGCCTCAACTAACCAGATTTACATAACTTTTTCTTCTTCTATTGGCTATGTTGTCTTTCTTGATGAACTTAATGATGTTTCTTACATCTTTCATGGGATAATTTTGCATCGATTTGAGATGAGCAATGGATATTTATTATCTATCTTTTTGTGTGTGATTATTAATTGATTATTTTATTTACAATCCTGTTGTTTCAAAATGTAACTTACTTTTGTATGATTGAGAAATTTGAATTTACTTAGACATAGAGAATTCATTGATATTATCGGTTGAAATAGTCTCTAAGTCTTGGGTAGATATATATTTGATTTCATAAATATCCATATAGGGGAGTGAGTTGTAATGGACTAATCTTGTTTTGTTTACACTAACAAGTGGAATGAGGTGTTGTGTTATTTCATTGGATTGCAGAAGTACATGCGTCAAAAAAATAATATATAAGATATTTCCTATATTAAACATGATTAAGAACAGAAATTATCATAGATCTAAACAGTAATAACACTATTCTATCTGAAACACAATTTCAATGCAAAGAATATAAACTAATAACAATGGTAGTAATATGCTAAACTAAATATTCCGTAATCAAACTAATAAAGTTATTCCTAATGAATATGGGACCTGAGATGGTTAACTACTCTTAGTTTACTTGTAACATAAAAATGCTAGTCTCATCTAATTGCTTATGATGTCTGTCATTATCTGGAGAAACAATAGTAATTGCAAAGGACTTTCTCTATGTTGTATAATCAACTGCCTTTGCCTCATTCCACATATCTCTGCAAACAAAAAAAGATTGGTGCATTACAAATAATTCCTCTAAATGGATATTTATGAAATAAATTGTATGTCTACCCAAGACTCATGCACTATTTCAATCAATGACATTAACGAATTCCCTGTCTAGGAAACTTCAAATCTCTTGATGTTACAAAAGTCAACTACTCTTTTCAAGCATTAAAATTGAAAATAAAATAATCAACACATAATCACATGCAAGGGAATAGATAATAATATTTTACATTGTATTTCTTCTAAGATCCATTGTCATCCCTGATCAATACAAAATTATCTTATGAAAGATTTAAGAAATATCATTGAGTACCTCAAGAAAAATAATATAAGTAGAAGAGAAAGAAAAGAGTTATGTAATCTGGTTCGTTGAGGCCTTTGTTCGAATCTTCTCTCTAGCTTTGTTCTTTTCCTTGTAGCTTGATTGGCCCTAGCTCTTCTTCTCAAAACGTCAACAACTTTCATCTCTACACTCTGAAGAGGTGAAGGTCTGGAATCAGAGGAAAAATGACTCCTTCCAATGTCGATAATCTTCCTCCTTTCTCTTGTGAGTAGTTGGTCAAATATATAGAAAGCAATGTGGGGCAAGTGGTTTCAAAGTAACTTCTATGAAACTTCTCGACAACTTCTTAGAAGTTTCCTAATCCCCAACTATTACAGGAATTATCACTGATTATAACTACTCACATGAGAAACACGCTTTTTCATGGGCGACAAAGTACTTATCCTCATTTTCTTTTAGTTTATTGAAGTTGGTGAAAATTATCCCTTAGAGCATCATTGGAGCCTATGGAAGTACTAGACATAAGTATTTGTCGGAGTTGGGCATTATCTTAAACAACTTGATCCTCGACAAATGTGCCCACGAGGTTCATCTCATGGCTCCAATTGGTGGGCATGGTGTGATTAAGTAGAACCGTCCACCTACTAGGGAAATGTATAGATTTGTAAGCTAGCACTTTGCCCTTTGGGGGATTCTACATGTGGTCCATCCTATGATCAGTGCATGTAGTCTTTGTCTTCCATCTTACTTGTAGTTTACAATTGGGGATCGAGGTATGCAAAGTACAACAATCAACTCACATATGTGAAAATATAATGCTTGCCCTTACAAAGATGTGATATTTGATCAAAAAGAGATATATAAATGCTTGTATTTTATATTTTGTTAGATTTTATTGAAAACTTAATAAATTAGCCAACCTGGCACTAAAAATGGGGTACATGCTTGGACAAACAAACTTAGACCATACAAAATAATAACTTTGATCTAGAGTTATCAAGCCCCCATACTTGAACATTTGCTAATCCTACACATATAAAATATATGTATGCAGGTCAAAGGAATAAGTTTAATCATAAAATAAGTTCAGCAATGATAATAAGAATTTTAAGACAAAACTCAAGTCTACTATGCTGCCATGAATTAAAATCCAGAGAAAACAAGTAATTTAAATAAACTTGTCTCATCTTTCCTTAGGCAAACTCAAAGTTTTGAAACAATATATACTTAGATCAATCTAGTCATTGTTCTATTGGAAGTTTTTTCTCCACTAATCTAAATTATTGGGTAGACTAGATCTATACGACTTATTAGGTTGTAACAGGGGTCATGTTAAAATTGAAAAAGTTTACATGATATCAAGCAAATGTATCATTAATATCAAATCCTTTCTAACTAGCTTTAAACTCCAAACTATACACATCTTCCTTAGTTCACCAAAATTTGACTTCCCAACCCACATAAAATATTTTTCCTCAAATTTTCTTCTTTCTTTTTTATTTCTCTCATTTCTTTATTTTTTTAAGATAATGACTATATTTCAAACATCCTTACTTTTCCTCTTTATTATTCTTTCATCATCCTACCCCTAAAATATTTCTTCGACCAAAATACATGAATTAAAGAAGGATTCATCATTAATAACGCTAGGTATAGAAAAATCAGAACAGTGGTAATAGAAATAAGCCAGGGCTTTAAAAATAAGGAAAAGATAAGAAGAGATAACTAAGGATTTGAAGTGCTAAATCATGAAATTAATTTGAGGTTTGAAGTTTTATAAATACTCAAACGTAAAGGAGATTAGGAGGGCTGGTAGGTTAAAAAAAATGAGAGTAGAGAGCAAAGAAACGGGAAAGAAAGGAAGGGGAAGAGCCCTAGCTGACAACTCCTCCGAGGATATCAGCCATCGCCATCCTATTGCTTGCCAAAGAAAGAAAATAAATTCCATCGTCTTGCTGGCTCGCCTTGAAGCCGTAAAGTGTCACCAAGGAGTCTCACTTGCCGGAGGTCTACTGCAAGCCTCATCTTGGAGCCCCTTGCATCACCGCTTGCTGTCCCGATCCTTGCCATCGTCCAAGGCTTGTGTCTCTGCTTCACCGGCATCGAGAAATGAAGGAGTCATGCTTGCTGTGACCTGTCGACGTGCCCAAAGAATTGCTTGGAGCCTCTTCACCCCAGATCCCTGCCACGGAGCTTTGCCAAGGAGAAAGGAAGAGTCTTGCTGCCTGGGAGCATCTTGCCGCCATCACCGTGGAGTGTAGGCACACCACCGTACGAGTGCTGCCAAGCCTCGCGGAGCTGTTCGAAGCTTTGCTGCCACTTACTCGGAGCGTTGCTGGACACGGCTGTCGATTGAAGTGGACCTACCAAGAGTGGAAGCAGGGTAAGAAGATACCGAGGCCCATCTTCTCTGAAGAGTAAACCATGGAACTTTCTTGCCTGGAAAACCACTGCTTGCCCACCTTGTTGCTATTCTGTTGCTGGAGTCCACCAAGGATTCACCTTCTTACCTTGCTGCCTTGTTGTTCCAAGCCTTGTCTCCCAGACCACCACCGTGAAGCCAGATTGGAGCTTTGCTGCCATATGCCTTGCTACCTTGGAGGGAGAGGTTGTTGCTGAGTGTCATTGCTGCCACCATGCCATCACGCTGTTTATCAAAGACTTGCCTTGGTTGAAGCGTTCGCATTGGTACAAAGTCTACCGAGTAGAAGAACCGGCACGCTGCTGCTACTCTACATGGAAAGAAGTTCCGATGCCGCCCCACACCATGTTAAAAAGCTTTGCTATTGCCTTGGAGCGTTGCCCATGAAGCTGTGAACCCTTGGAGTTTCAACGTATTGCTTTACCGAGAAGTCTCACAGTTTGGCTCACTAAGGAGTATCGCTAAGATCGAAGAGTAGAAAGTTAAAGTTGTGCTGGAGACCACCAAGACCAAGACGGTCGCTCATATGCCCTGCCCAAGTCGTGATCTTGCTGGTTGTTGACATGAGGCCAAGCTATACTGCTGACGTTGTCTTTTGAGCCCCGTCACCACTAACTTGGTAGATAGCAGATCTTGCCATCCAGTACCTTGCCAAGGAGAGGAAGAGGTCCTGTCTTGATATTGTCCCGTGCAGCATTGCTGCGGGAATTGCTGAGGAGCCGTATTAGGTTCTTTTAGGAGCGTTGAGGAGGAGTTGCTATATCACTTCCATCCAAAGTTGAAGACCAAAGAAGCGACGATAGATTTTCTCAATTTTTCTTTTGAGATTTTTGATCCGTTACACTTTGAAGGTGATGGTAGACCGAGATAGAAAAAATGCACGTATTAAGGGCAAAAAATAAATATCATATTTAACTTTTTCTATCAAGATGTTTGGGAAATAACCATCCAATGATAGTTATCTTTAATTATACTACTATTAAATTATAATATATAAATTATATATATAATGAGGACCACATGAAGTTAAAATAAAATTTCAACATTCACTTACTTAGTTCAAACATATATCACAGTGCATAATATTATCCAAACTATTAATATTTCGAAAGAATAGTATTATACATTAATTATAGTGATAAGTCTTTTTTAGCTACGTATTACCTTCCATGTATTACAATGTAAAATATTCTTAAGAAGCTACAATGTGGTTTAGACTTTATGAATAAGCCTACAATGCTTATTCGGGTCAAAATATATGTATATTATATTTATGTACAATAATTTTGTTGTTCTCTAATATAATGTGTGTACTCATAATGAGAAGACAAACAAATAGTAGAGTTTCAACAAATAATATGCTATATACTCAGTATCATATATCAAGTTTTAAATTCAACAAGTCTCATGCACGCTACAAAATCCTTGAACATCTTTAGTGACATGCCTTTCGTTAAAAGATCTCTAATCATCAATTTAATGCTTATGTGTTCGATAAGCACTTTATTTGTTTTAATGTACTCTCTAAAAATTCATGAACATGCTAACTTTATTGTCCAAATATAATTAGGTAAGTGTATAGACAGCAATATGAACCAAAATAATTTGGTCAATGTTCATGTCCATGACCATAATATGTATTGTCCATAAAAATTGATCGGACTCTTTGTGGACAAAACATAATGCATATGGACAGAGACATAAATAATTGTAGAACTGTCCATTATAGTTCATTTGTTAGAATGTTTATTTATTCACTAAATCGGACACTTAAAAATTACTCACAATTACCCATTAATTAAAGGAGAATATGAGTTTTAAAATATAATTTAAAATTAGGCCTTATATAAGTGACCACTACATATTTCTAGACTCAAGAAATAATAATAAAGCCTAGAATGACTAAACAATCCAACCCATTTAAGTTCATTATTTTAAATTATTAAAATTTATTCAACCATTTGTTGAAATTTTTTAGCAATATGACCTTTTATTGGGATTTAAAAGCATTTCATCCCTTATTTGACATTAACATGCAACCCTTTATTTGACATCATTGTAACATGCAACCATTATAAGGCATAAATGCCAAAAATTGAAGCGTTTTCTTCCTTGGGTTCATTCATGGAAGCACTTCCTTGGGTTTTGCTGTTGCTGTCCAAAAGAGTTGCTTGGATACTCGTTGTTGACGCCGTTGGAAGGATGCCCAATGCTGATGGAGTTGCAACAATGTAGAAGAAGAAGAACAAAAGATCAGGAGGAGAAACAGGTCTGGCCTTACTTACCCGCTTGCTCGTTTATTACTATCGTGTCTATCACTTGTTGAATAGACCATGTCCATGACCCACACGAGACCCAGATTTGAACTGGCGCACTGTGCGCCACCTGTAGCTTGACGCACCCATAATTATCTGAAGCCCGCGTATGGCACCCGGTCTAGTTCACATTTATCCTGCTCTAAACCAACCCAAAGCAGTCCAGCTTAGTCCAATATTCTCCGTAAATAATTTGAAGGCCTTCACGAACTCGGATCGAGACAAACTTGTTACCCCACCATTTTTGGACACTTTGGATGTAGTGACAAGTTATTTTGAAGATTTGAAGATAAGAAAATGACGAACGCTTCAGTGCTAGAGAAGATTGGTAATACGAGAAGAAGACAACCCATGTATCAGAAGCAATGAAGAGATGAACCAACTGTTAGAGGCCAGAGATGTGCATTTGATGCCAACAAATTAGCTAAGTAGAGGACAAGTACTAAATCAAACAATTGAAGAAAGATTCCACCAAAGTGAAGAGCGGATGCAACGAATGGAGGATATATTGCAACAAGTTCTCACCCAAATGCAATAGGCTAGTGCTGCAATCGGGAGCTCGTCAAGACGAGAGGACAACCATCCCACGTAGCGTCAATAATAAATCAACTGTTGGAGGACAGACAGATGTCTGCAACTTTTGCAAATCCTATTGTATCAACCTTCCCTCCAGCTACAAAAATAACTGCCACAACATTAAAGGATCGAGCCATCATCCCTCACAAATTAACAATTTTTCTTTGATTTCAAGTACTGAGTCCACCCACCAAGCATCTACAACGTCAACTTCACCACCTAAATAGATTTGTGCATGACACTTTTAAGTGTCACAATCAAGTCAAAGTGAATGTTGTCCACTTCCATACGAGTGGTATGATCCTGCATGCTCCTAACAACCATCTTCTATGGTGTTCCCACCATCAATCGCCACCACGATGCCCATCTTGTTACAATTTTACCGACAAGCCAGCCACAAGCTCAATTGCCAACTATGCCAGTAGTGCCAATGTCTAACCTTTGCTATGAAAAGTTGAAAGCCAAAATGGATGCACAAGCCGCACTTATCATAACTTTGTTCGGAAAGAAAGATAAAGATTCAATCAAAGCAACAAAGCATCTTTGCCCCTTGGCTGATGAAATCTACACATAAGTTTTGCCTAAGAAGTACAAGCACCCAACCTTCATGAAGTTTGATGGTGATGACAACCCTAGTGACCACATCACATTCTTTGAGATCAAGTGTGGAATGATCTCAACAAATGAAAAGTTGAAGCTACAACAATTTCCCGGTTCTCTTAGAGACAATGCATTGAGATGGGTCAACAACCGCCCAACTAGATTGATCATCTCATGGGAAGAACTTGTCGAGCAGTTTTCCTCCCACTTTTAGTCAATGGAGATCCCTATAGAGATTAAGCATTTGAGGCAATGTGAAAGAGAGACAGGTGAAGAATTTGCCGCATATGTGAAGAGATTCAGAAATTTATCATCATAGATGAAAGACGCACTTGAAAGAGCTCGTGAAGATATGTGCAATGAAAGCTGAACCGGCAGCATGGATCCTGAGTGGTGCACAATGCAATACATTTGAAGAACTCTTTGAAAGAGTGTTGATGTATGAACAACTTGAAAGAGTTTGGCTTCAACAAAGAATGAAGGAGCTTCAACCAATGCAATTACTAAGTTTAATCACATGGATCATGAGTGACAAGTAAAGATGAAGAATGAAAGTGAAAATCCAAAAGATGCACCTCAAAAATGGCGTGAATGGAGGAATATAGAAGATTACACCTTTAACACTGAAAATACTGAAAGGTGGTTCGATGTGTTGAAGAGCAATGGGAAGATCACGCCATGGACTCTAAAGAATCCATCAAAACTAGAGGATGAAAGGAAGGAAATTTTTTGTCAATGTCACTAGAGGTTAGGTCATCTAATGGTGAAATGTCGAGATGTGATGGAGAAGATCCATGAGTTGCTTGATAAAGGCAAGATTAAGTACAAAGCTCTAGCTGCTAATGTGAGGACACTGAGCCACTTATCTTCACCGATGAAGTCTCATAAAGGAAAGAGAAGCAAGGAGAGGAAATGGATGTCCCGATGGTTAATGTTGAAGACATGAAGGTGTTACCTGCTTCCACCGAATAAGTGAAGAAAATATGCTCTACACCTCTACCGATGCAAAAGTTTGAAGTTCAAGCTATTCAAAGCGTAAGATTTTGCGAAGAAGATGTGCTAGATAAAGAAAAGATGGAAGACTAATTTGTAGAAGAGGAAGTCAGAATGAAGAATTCAATGCAACATGGAAAAATAAGACTTCGCTTGGTGTGAAGCTTTGGTAGAAAGATAGTGATCCAAGGATGGAAGCGACACTACATTGGAGGAGACACACGACTTATTGCAGTGGATCATGATTGTTCTTATTCAAATCTTATAACTCGAATCCCGAGTACAATTTGTATCAACAAGCCCTTTCAAGATTAAATGTCAGCTACTAGATGAAAGCTTGAAGTAATATAACACAATCGCCAACAATGAAAACTTGGAAAATATACTTGAAGAGCAAGATGAATTCATCCCAAGTTATGGATTAGTTGCTCGCCACCACCTTTTTTTCTTACCAATGCAACAAAATCTGCCACCTGAGATGTACCAACCCGCCATTTTACACAATATTGTGGGCCTAGCTGGCTGGGTGTTACTTAAAAATTAAACCATAAGTATAACTCATTATTAGTAAACTATGTTTTAAACAAGACATAATAATAATTGTCCCACAGTCTTGGACCGTTTCCTATAGCCACATTTATAACTCAAATAAAATAAAAAAGAAGTCCAATGGATTATCATTTTCTCCGAACCTTGGTTGCTAGAAGATCTACCAACCCCGCTCTCAATCTATACCCGTACCTGCACACCTGTGGAGGAAATTCCGCGTTAGTGATAAAACCACTAAGCCATATAATTAAAGAAACAAGTCAAATATACTCCCTATTCATATTTCAAAAGTTTTTTAGTAAAGTGAGCCTATGCCGAGCTCTTATGATGCGGGGAGGGTGACCGCCCATCCGCTACAATCCCATGCATGCGTACACACGCTACATGGCTCACGGCCTGTAGTTACCGATATTTTCCATTAGCTCACCCTCTCGGTATCACAAGTGCATAATGAGCCATCTGCCTGACATCCCCTTTCGGCAT
>JAVDBV010084081.1:0-29436 GCA_032619315.1 Piper longum | reverse complement strand
TCACTAATGAAAAAAATTCTAAAATCGTCAACTGTATGCTCTCATGCATTCTGATAACTCATTCTCTGCTCATTCATCTCATCATCATCACATCCTCGCTACACATTACCCTCACAGCTCATACACGTGACCAGCATCGACTCAGTACACGTGTTCTGAAATACACCCAACTCGAACCGACGGCTGAACCGATCAGCTAACGACTATAAAACCTGTGACTCGAATCACGGGTTTTACAATAGTGCTGGTAGGAGTAGCTGCAAATTGGAGTCGGGTGAGATTTTGAACTTTGGTGAGGATAGAAAGCCACGTGGTCGGATTTGGCCGTCGCCGGCCACATCTGGCTATGGGGTGGCCGGACATGGCCTGCCATGGCAGGATTGGGCCGCACGGTTGCTGCTTGTCCTACCCCCGCCCCACATTTGGTCACCCCCACCCTGCCCTGCCGGAGCCGTCACCCTCACCAACTGCCCATGTTTTGCCCTTTTTTCGTTGAACCACCTCCTCCACAGACCTTATCGACATATCAGGCTCAAGAAGCCGATGCCAACTGTATACCATATAAACCTCCATCCGGACTATAGCCATCGTCGGCAATAGTTGTCGAAAAATCGTTAAAATTATAGTACGTAAAAATATTTTGATGATAAATTATTTTGTTAATTTTTAATCTTAATAAATGTATATTTTTCTCATCTATTTAGCTTATAAATGACCTCGTTTTAGGTTCGCACGTGAGTCAGTTTTGAACTCACAATCGAGTTAGTTTCAAGCTCTTAATTGAGCCAATTTCAAACTTCCAATTGAGCACTTTTCAAACTCCTAATTGAGCCAATTACGAGTTCCTAAATGAGCCAGTTTTAAGCGAGTTCTTAGAATTTAATAGTGTAAGTATATTCGAGCTCGAGTTGAGCTCGAATATATTAGAAATATTCGAGTTGATTTTCATCATATACACTCGAAACTGAGTTCAATCTCGAGTTGAGTTTGAACGAACTTCGAACTATTTGAGTCGAGTTCGAGCACAAGGTAAACTCGGCTCGTTGGCGCATCTATCTCCCCTGACGTCTAATTTGTTTCTCTGTAGTACTTTAGTACTATTGATTGTCCCTAAAATCTAGCATCTCCTCCGATAGATGACATGACTAACTGGATGATTATAAGCAGGGAAATAACCATTTTATAACTTCATTTTCCAGGCTTGTGTTACATAGTTGCAGTTTGTGGCGCTGCGTCACTTACACGAGTAATGGTATTGCATCATGTCGAGGACATCCAAGTAAAAAGGTTGCAAAATTATCTCCGGGATGGCTCTATGGTCCTAGTCAATTGCTGATGCTATAACTCATAAAACATTTTGTATTCTAGGTGTTATTGCCCGAAACTAGTTACGATGGTTTTAAAAAAATAAGATTGTGTTTGTACTGATCAAAAACTTCTGCCTTCAATGCATAACTTCTGTTGGTTGTCATGGCTGTGAAGGCCGTTAATGAACCTTTGTTATGATGAGCATCATGTCTGATTATGCTCCTCGAAATTAGACAGGTGTATTCAGCTTCAAACCATGTCTCGCTTGGTTCGCATTTTAACATATGATACATTAATATATATGTTACATTAACATGTCAAATCATACTACCATTACAATAGCATCCAATCTCGCGCTTGAAAATATCGTTAACAAAAGCCTTGTAGTGATAAGAAGTACTACACAAGCATGTACTCTTGCAAAATTATAACCACCATTTCCCGACTAATTATCATCTTCCTGAAAATTATAAGGTGAACTTGTGCATGTCGTAACACTACGAAGTACAGCAAAATGTTGCCCACACTGGGGTGCCGATACCATACACAAAAATATAGATAGTTGAAGTAACAGCACAAGCAGCTGCAACTTCATGTTACTCAACGGCCCCAGATGATGATATCAAGCAGCTCGAACCTTCTTTCCATCTTCAATGAAGAAAATAGCAGCTTCTGGAACCTGCAATAGGTCACCTATAGAATGAGTAACAATGATAATTTTCCCCCACAATGACCCATCATTTCTAAATAGATAAATGCTACAGCGTGTTGATTTGATTTAATGCAGTAGTGTAATGCCATGTAAAATCACATGAACATCATATACTTCTCAAAGCAACATTCCTATTACACCCTGAAAGGCCCCTGAGCCCTTTCTAAGTCTTTATCTGGTCATTACCATATTTATTATCATGAACACAAAATAAGAAAGCTATGATAACTTTAAAGCAACAAGTAAGAGTGATTATAATTACATCTGGCCAGGTCTCTGATATATAATCAACAATGTCATAGGCTATATCTCCTTGAACATCAATTTGCTCTTTATCAGTTGGCCCCTGGAGTAGAAACCATGAAACATACAACAATAACAAGCTATCGTCAATTAGTTGTCTTGATTACACATTGCCCAATACGTGATGGAACCAATAATATTAAGGAAATCCAATTTTAAAACTACCTTAACAACAGATGCTCCCGTGGCAAACTTTTTACCTAGCTTCTTTGACGCATCAGACAGTTTAACACCTGTATGTTCATGACAACTGATGAGCTAGAAGAATATTCATAAAGACAATTTTATTTTAACATTAGTATTTTTTTAATATAAACGTTCATACTAAAATATCATTATTACAAACCAAAAAGATCAAGGCCTTTTATAGTTGTGACACATTTGCGCTTATTTCGGACTATCTTTTCAATGACAACTTCTTGTTTCTCCTGAAAAACAGACAGTTAATTAGGTTAATACCATTATACACAAATGAAAAAGTATAAAAGATAGAAAGAAAGCTCACACATGTAACCTCAGTAAAATATTATTTCCATGGGTATAGCTTTCAAGTTCTTTAAACAACAAAATGAATATGCAAATTAAAGATGAAAATATCCACTCAGCATAACACACTAATGTCCACAATATTTACCTTCTTCTTTATTTTCCCACCCGGAAGGCGTTTAACCTCTTCTTGTTTTGAAGTAGATGAAGCTCCTATTTTAAAATAGGGATAAAAATCAGTGCTTTTTTTATTAAAAAAATATCCTCTTTTTTAAAAAAAAAAAAAGCATAAATAGATGCAAGAATCTTACACATAAGCATGGATCAATTTCACAACATAAACTTTAACATATACTAGGTTATGAAAATTCCAGTAAATGCTGTCCTTCTAAACACACCTTAAAGATAGATTGTAACCTCCATATAAGAATATAAAGAAGCAACAGTGTTGAATTTCAAATGGTTTAAATAAAATTTAGGCTTGCCGCAATGACCTACTACTTAAATAGAAATACAAGTGCGAACCACATAAGCTATTTAGAATGTAACTGTGTGCAAAGCTTTTGGACTAAGCACAAATACCTTATCACTCAACAAACATTGAATGAGACGGTAGTTTGGGGAAATAAAAAAACCATACTTTGCAACAAATAAAGTTATCCAGAAACCTCAATCATCAAGCGAAACATGCGTTTAAAAAAAAATCAAGCACATTAGAAAAATAGTAAATCAAGTAATACATAGCAGAAGAAATCAATTTTAGACAAATAAATCCTGAATCACATTTACTGAAACATCAATTGGAAAAAAAAAATTCACAGTTTGAAACAAATAAATTCATTCAAAAACCTGAAGTTGGTTTTACACATATCAACAAGTGAAACACAAATCTAAAAAAATAATAAATTTAGGAAGCAACACATAGCAAAAAATAATCAACTTTAAAGAAGTAAAACCCGAGTAAGATAAAATTGAGACAGCAAATTAGGCAATGACAACAACCCACAATATGCAAAAAATGAATCAATTCAAAAGGCTGAATTGGCAATACACACAGTCATCAAATGAAACATGCATCAAAACATCAAATAAATTAAAGCAAACAACACATCATCACAAAAGGGATCGGCTTTAGACAAGAAAAACCTGAAGCAGCAGCGGGTGCAGCGCCATCCCCACTAGAAATCCCCACCGACTGCAGCTGCTCCGCCGCCTTACCAACATCGGCCTCGTTGGCCTCTGATAAAACAGCACACACGCACATCACACACCACCATCAAGCCACCAAACCCCAACTGGCAAGCATTAAGACCAGAAATCTGAAGAAATAATTTTTTTTAAAAAAACAACAAATTGGGAAGACCTTTGAGGAGGTCGGGGTAGAGATCGGGGGCGTTGAGGAGAAGCCATGGCTTGCACTTCTGGAAGTCGGGGCCGAACTCGCAGTACTCAGCGGGGAGGGAGCAGACGCCGCAGTACATCACCTTCACCGGCTCCGGTTTCTCCGCCATCTCGCCCCGCCGCTCCGATGGCCACCGGCGTTTGTGTATCGCCGGATTCCGGCGAAGAAGCTTTCGTCTATGTTCTTTGGGCCATATTTTGGTGTTGGGCTAAGTATATGTCATCAAGGCCCAAGGTACATATATATGGGCCCTATGTTTTGGGGAACTAGGGCTTGTTAAACTCGATTTTAGCTCTATTTTTTACTCGATAAACGTTCGGTGTTTGGTATGTTTATTAATGCAAGGGTTAGCGTCGAGTTTACTCGGCTCAAACTCCGTATTATTCATCTTCTAGTTATTAGCTTTTCTAATTGGTATTTGAGCTAGCTTAAGTTCTTGCACCTTACTCACATTCTTATTATGAAAAATTGTTTATCTATTAAATATTCACATTTGTTAATGTCTAAATTGATAATTCTAGTGATTTAATAAGTTATGGGAATATAATTACACATCTAATGTATGTAGTTGAGAGTGGAGATAACTACCTCAAATCATTAGAATTGTCAAAAATCTCTCTAATAAACATCATTAACTTAAAATTATCTTTTTTTATTATTTAAGTTATAACTTACCGGTGTGAAGAGAATTTGATATTATTTTTCTCGTATTAAATATTGGTTCAGTCAGTAACCGTAAACATGAGTTGACTTTATTTGTCATTTGAATAGACCTTCTTCAAAATGTCAACAAGGTGATTTGATGAGCATCCCCCAATTGAATACTTTTATTTTCGAAATTGCTTAGCTTCTACGCACGAGGCCAAGGCCCATGGGCTTTTTATAAAAACCAATCATCGAGGTGGCCACCCACCGAGATAAAAAACCACTTGTAAGTTGGAATTTCGACTTACAGGCATAATTAATAATAATCCAATTGATGATGATTATTATGACCTTTGATTTAGAAGCGCTATGATAAAATTTAAATCATTGGAATATGTTATTATTATCCCATCTATTATTGATTATTTTCTCTGAATTTAAAATTATTTAAGAGTTCTATTTACTTTATATGCAAGTTTGTATCATACCATTTATTTCAAAAAATTGTTCATTCATTAGATATTATATTTTTCGTTTATATTTATAATTTTAAAATTGGTTAGTTCGTTGAATTTGTATTTTTATAAAACTTTCATATGGTATACATTAAGACTTGTAAATACACTCAGAACCTTTATAAATTTTACCATGCTTGGCTTTATTTGCTCTAATTTACTATAAAACTATCTCGTTGTTTTAATTTATATCTTTTTTTATTTCTACCTCTTTTTTAAATTTATGTATTTTTTCTTTCTACCCGGCAATTTCAAGTTTACGATTCAATATCATGTTAAATAGATGTGATCCATAAAATAAATTATATATTTGATAACAAAACTGCCCAAATCTCAAAACATGCACACATTTCCCACAAGAATTTTATTAAGTTGATATAACAACACACTCATCGTCATTATTTTACCATTAAATATAATAGGTTTTCTGGTAAAATTTATATTATTTTCCAACTAAATGAAGATCTAATTTTGATCATTTTCACTCAAAATAAACACACTTTTTTTATTTGACCTGATCATGTCGTCCGGTTGTAACATTGTTAAATAAGGTGTTTAAAATCAAGGCTCATTCTTCGAGTGATATTGAGGGATGAAAGTCAAAAAAAATTTTAATAGAAGATTAAAATATCCTTCTCTTTATATTTTATATAAAAAATATTTTTTTCCTACTAATCCCATTTTTTTTCAAATAAAAAAAAAGCTGGTAAACCAACAAGCTGACATTCCACCCTCTACCCTCGCTTCTAAAAAAATATATAAATAAAAACGAAATGCAATGTCGAAATCACCCATCACTAATTCCATATTATCACTAATCGCATTCCCTTAATCCAACTATTTATGCCTACAAAGTGGCCTTGTCTTTCTTCTTCGTCCTCCTCCCCCGCCTCCCTCGTCACCGCCGACATGGTCTCCGGCTGCAGGTTCGCCGCCCTCCTCGCCCTCGCGGCCGTCTTCCTTGCCTCCCCGGCCCTCTCCTTCTACCTCCCCGGCGTCGCGCCCCGCGATTTCCAACGGGTACTCCGTCCCTTTACGCCCGTCTTTGCGATTGCGCTTTTTTCGTTCCCAAATGGGCGTTTTGTGGTGTTAATTCGATAGATTAGCTGTTTGGATTGCGGCGATTGGGCGTTGCGTGTAGATTGCGGGTGTTAGGTTTCGTTAGGGTTGGTGCTACTGACCTTGTTGTGACCGGTCGGTGATTTTGTGATCTGAGGGGGGGTTTCTGTGTGGATCTTGGTTTTTGTTTGGGGATCTGGAGTTGAGGGTTTTGGGAAAGTTTGGATTTTGTTGGGGGCAGGGTTGCGATTCTTTGGTTGATGTCAGTTGAGGTGGGGTTTTTGATGTTTCTTTGGAGGGAATTTTGTGGAAGATATTGCTTTCGAGGTTGGCTGGCTATGGTTTTAGTGTATATTTGACTTGTAGGTATGATTTGATGGGATTGTGTTTAGGGTTTGGTGTAGGAAGTTCTGATGTATCTTCCTTATCTTTCATTGTTCTTGATCTCGCTGATGGATGTGGAGGATGTTAATTGTTTCTTAGCGTTTTTGGCGAAGTCGTCTTTATAATTTTAGGAACTCGAAGGCATGCATGCTTTGTTAGATCTGGTGAGCCCTTACGAAGTAAGGCACATCGAGAACTATTTTTTTTGTTTAGTTGTGTGGATCAATGGTGTGCGTTGTATCGGAGGAGAAGACTAGTTGTATTGATTTGGTTGATTCTTATATGTTCTTTGCAGACCGATGAGCTTCAAGTGAAGGTCAATAAGCTTTCTTCAACAAAGACACAACTTCCTTATGAGTATTACTTTTTGAACTACTGCAAACCGAAGAAGATCAAGAACAATGCTGAGAATTTGGGGGAAGTTCTTCGAGGTGACCGGATTGAAAACTCTGTGTATACGGTAGGAATTATTCTCTATCTTCGAAATCATTTTTTATTTTCTAAGTTTAAGCAAGTCTAAGATAGTCAAATTATGATGATGTTCTACCTAGTCTGTTTTTATTAATACATCATATTATCCTTATGCATTGTTGCCTCAGTTCCGGATGAGGGAGGAAGAAACTTGCAAAGTTGCCTGCCTTCAAACTCTCGATGCTGAATCTACAAAGAACTTCAAAGAAAAAATTGATGATGAGTATCGCGTCAACATGTATGCTACACTTCTTTTTGGTTTCCTTTTTCCTGCAATGAATAGATAGTATTAGTATTTCTAAATTGAGCTGTTGCAGCTGTCTGAAAAGAAATATTGCTTATTAATCATTTTATTTGACCTGTTATTCTCACTTATCATCTTTGGTTTGCTCAGGATATTGGATAACCTTCCTGTTGCTGTGCCTAGGCAGAGGAGAGACGCCACTCAACCCATATCATATGAGCATGGGTTTCGTGTAGGATTCAAAGGAACATATGCTGGCGTAAGTTGCAATCACTGTTGTGTAATTTGAAGTTTTTTTGTAGCTATTGTTCATACCGAATTTATTTTGCAGAGTAAAGAGGAGAAATATTTTATCAATAATCATTTAAGCTTCAAAGTTATGTACCACAAAGACCCTGAGGGTGATTCTGCTCGCATTGTTGGATTTGAAGTTACTCCTACCAGGTATCATCTAGATTCCGTTATTAAAGAATGAATTTTTGTGCATTTTTCAGTTGTATTGTACTCATATCGAACTTAATACTGGTTTTGATTTTCTGTTTTTCCTTTCCATTTAATTAAAATTCTTAATTATTAACAATATTATTATATGATTGTGGAGACTGGAACTCTTTGTATCCTTCTAGGGGAAAAAGTGTGAGTTCTGCTTTTATTTGATTCTGGTTTGTAACTTTCTTCAATGTGATAAAGTTTTTTTTTTTAAAAAAAAAACTTGGTTGACTGATACTTGGATTACAGCTTATTCTTGACATTGATCATTTCATTTTTTCGATTGGTTGGCCATTATCATTATGCAATTAAATGTTTATAATTTGTTCAAAATTTTTTCTCTTCATTTGGCCAGCACGGTACCTAGTTTCTTGATTTGTCAGGCACGCTTTGTTTGATTATTTTCATACCTTTTCAGTTTAAATTGTAGTCTATTTATATAATAATTGTCTTTTACTTTTCTGAAGCCGACATGAGTGTACATGTGTCACTTCTCATTTTGTGGAAGTGATAAGCAATTTAATGCCGTTTGTGCTCGGTGTTCATTTTGAAACAGTATCAATCATGATTACAAGAAGCCTTGGGATGAGAAGAACCCAAGATTGTCAACTTGCACTAAGAATATCATCCAGAGCAATACTAATCCTCAGGAAGTCGAAGTGGGCAAGAAAGTTATATTTACATACGATGTCACCTTCAAGGTACTGTTCAAACTAGTGCGAGCTATTCCCATTCTATTTTCCCTCAGTTTCTGGGTCTTACAACTGCTATACAACAATGCAGGCGAGTGATATAAAGTGGGCTTCTCGCTGGGACACGTACCTTCTGATGAATGATGATCAGATCCACTGGTTTTCCATTATAAACTCTCTTATGATTGTCCTCTTTCTTTCTGGGATGGTAGCAATGATCATGATGAGAACTTTGTACAAAGACATTGCTAACTACAACCAACTAGACACTCAGGAAGAAGCCCAAGAAGAAACTGGATGGAAACTTGTGCATGGGGATGTTTTCAGGCCACCAACTAATTCCGGCCTTTTATGTGTCTATGTCGGTACAGGTGTTCAATTCTTTGCTATGACACTTGTCACCATGATTTTTGCTCTGCTTGGTTTCCTTTCCCCATCAAATCGTGGCGGGCTGATGACGGCTATGGTTTTATTATGGGTTTTCATGGGTTTATTTGCGGGCTACTCCTCTGCTCGCCTGTACAAGATGTTCAAAGGAACGGAATGGAAGAGAAACACCCTGAAAACTGCTTTTATGTTCCCTGGCATAGTGTTCTCAGTTTTCTTTGTTTTGAATGCTTTGATCTGGGGAGAAAAATCCTCTGGTGCTGTTCCTTTTGGGACAATGTTTGCTCTTGTTTTCTTATGGTTTGGCATATCAGTCCCACTTGTTTTCGTTGGAAGTTACTTGGGTTTCAAGAAGCTGGCCATTGAGGATCCAGTGAAAACCAACAAGATCCCGAGACAGGTCCCTGAGCAGGCTTGGTACATGCAGCCTGTCTTTTCAATTCTGATTGGCGGGATACTCCCATTTGGAGCAGTGTTCATTGAGCTGTTCTTCATATTGACATCCATATGGCTGAACCAGTTCTACTACATCTTTGGGTTTCTGTTCATAGTGTTTGTCATCCTTCTCATCACCTGTGCAGAGATAACTATTGTGCTGTGTTACTTTCAGTTATGCAGTGAGGATTACCATTGGTGGTGGAGAGCTTATCTGACTGCTGGTTCCTCTGCTTTATACCTCTTTCTCTATGCAATTTTTTACTACTTCACTAAATTGGAGATCACCAAGCTAGTTTCGGGCATCCTGTACTTTGGCTACATGTTGATCATGTCCTACGCATTTTTTGTACTGACGGGGACAATTGGCTTCTATGCTTGCTTCTGGTTTGTCCGGAAAATCTACTCTTCGGTGAAGATTGATTGATTCAAGTCGAAGTTATGAGGAATTAACTTGTGCAGTCGGGCCTAAGATGAAATGATGAATGGCAAATTGTTGTCGATGTAGCAGTGGGCGAGGGGGTAATACTGTGTTATTGGTTTTCAGGCAATAGGAAGTTCTTCATACAGTTAACTATCTGTGTCTTCAACCTATTGAAATGAACGTCATGTTTTTTTGTAGCCTTGAGGAACTGTTTACATCAGTTGGTAAGTGTAACTCTCTCCTATTATTCATAGGGATCTTATGTTAAGTATATGTTGTGGAGTGCCTTCTCCGTGACCTCCTTAATGAGGGTTTCAGATCTTGGGTTGGTGTTGGGTGGGTGGTTGGGTGTGTGTGGGTTTGGGGAATTGCCATTTAAAAAAAAAAGAGGGCTTTGCACAATTTCTGTTATGCATGCAATCAAAATTGCTAGATGCGGTATGAGAAGTTTTGAATTATGAGGGGGGTTAGTAAAATTGTGGATCTTACATTAATGAGTTAGTAAAATTAATTTTTGAAGTGAATTATTTTACAAAATTTTTAAACGATTAGGCCAAGAAAACACTACAGCAGAAAGTAAAGAGAGATTTGCCTTGGATCCACGGCTTAAAGTAATTGACAATTGTAATCTCATATACAGTAAGTACATTAGGTTAAAGGTGGAGTGCTATTTTTGAGAATTTTCAATTTCATCAAAATTGGTATGACATTTGCACTAGAGAAGATTATTTTTTTTAAAAAAAATGATTCAATAATAAGTTGGAAATAAGTAAGCGGGGAATTTTGAAGTGCAACACAGAATGAGATTAGTTGTTAACTTAATCCTTATGATTTGTTAATTTCGCTTCTCATTTTGAGTCGGGAGCATTGTTGCATGAGAACTGAATCTATTCCCTCCCGAGAATGACAAATCAATTAAACGCGGGAAAAATGTCCGGCGATGGCGAACATCCCGCCGTTCGGGAGAACTCACCGGCGTCCTTCCCGACGCCGGACATCGCCGGCCTCTTTGCCGGCTTCGCTGCCGATCTTCTCCACCGCCGCCGCCCCACGTCTCCGCGCACCCCAACCTCGCCTCCCTTTCCTACTCCCTCAACCCCACCGAGCTTGCTCTCATGGAAGCCGCCCTCTCCCTCATGTGCTTGCCTTCCTCCCGATTCGCCCTCTCTACCCATACCTTCCTCGCCCAGTAGATCGTAGCCGCGCTCCCCTCTTCGTCGACCACTGCCGGCGCCGACGATTTCGCCTGTCTGTTTCAGGCCTGCGTCGATGTACTGCCTTCGTTGCGAGGATATGGTAAGCACTTTGAATGGGTTGGATTTAGCTAAGATTGCAAGAAACTTTTTTTTGGAGGATGAACTTCGCAGAACTAGTTCGTATCATTTCTGTACAGTTATGTGATAACAGTTCTCCCCAGGGTTCATTGGATCTTGAACTACTTCTAGACCTTGTCCACAAGCTTCCCTGGACTCTTCTCTTCTCCTCTTTCATGTTCTTCTCTATATGCAAGAGAATAATGTACGAACACAATCTGTTGTTGCTTCTCTTCTCTTTTCTTTCATGGTCTTCTCTCGAAGCATTTTGAGTTCTCGAGTACTCTTGAGGTATTTGAAGATTCTTTTTACTGATCAATGTACTAAACTTGAATATGATTAATATCTACACACTAAACCTATAATATAGGGTTATTTGGTCAAGCACATACATCAAGCTACAATACCATATAAAAATTTGGTCATCTTTTACTTCTCTTCTAAAGTCGAAGGATATGCTTTAAGGGATTCACCTTACTAGGCTATCTATCGGGTTACATGTGCTCATGCTGAACCATTTAAGAATATTCTCAATATAAGATTCTTGTAAAAAAGGACAACAATCTCTTTAAATAATTATGTTGAATTTTAACATTTAAAATAAATTCATCTTCACTCATGTTCTTCATATCAAAATTGGAGGGCAACTGTTTCATAATGGAAAATAGATACTCTTTATCATTATTAGTTAACAAAATATCATGAATAAATAAAGATAGAATTACAAAAGAATTTTCTCAATATTTATGTAGATATAATGATCCTCCAAATTCATCGTGAAGCTATAAGCAATTACAGTTTTGTGAAATACAAATTTCATTGTCCGAATGATTGTTTTAAACCTAGATTAAATGTTGGATTCTACACACCATGTTCTTTTATCCTGGTTCCACAATCCCGGTTGGTTGTTGTATATAAATCTATTCATCCAACTCGTCATTCAAAAAGACTATTTTAACATTCAATTAATGTATTCTAGATCTAAATGTGCAACAATTAATAATAAAAGACAAATTAAGATGGATCGAACTACAAGAGAAAAAAATTTCTTCATAGTCAGATACTTTCTTATTGTGCGTAACCCTTGCCAACCAGATTGGATTTATATCTTTCAACCGAGCCATTAACCTTTTTTTTGAGTTTCAAAACTTATTTATTGCCAATAACCTCACATTTTAAGGAAGATCAACTAAAGTTGAAATTTTATTAATATTTATTGACTTTATTTTCTCTTATAATGCTTTTTTCCAATTTATCACTACCAAGACTAGACAATGCCTTTTGGATTGTCTTTAGTTCATCATTTTATAGAGATGGAACTAGTTCATTTTCTTCTTGACGCACTAAAGCTTTAATCTTGATATCAGAATGACATTAAGGGATAAGGCTACATTAACTGCAGCATAATTATTCTTCGTGATAATGTTCAATCTGTAGAATAGGATGAAGTGGAACAATGCTAATGTCAAATTCATTAATTTCAATAAAATTTAAATATGAAATAATATCACTTCTTTGTGGAAAATTATTCACTTCAAAAGTGACATCTTATTATTCCAATTTAGAAATATTTTCATTTACTTGTTTTCCAATGAACAAATACCCCTTGGAGTATTCAGAAAATCTTATAAAGATATACTTCTTTCCTTTAGGACTCAATTTACCAAATTTGTTAGAAAGATCATGAACATAAATAGCCGACCCCCAAGGTATTAAATGAGCTAGGCTTTCGCTCAATCCATTACCCATAAGGTGTGGAAGATGCGGAAATAATAGTATACAGAACACGGGTGTGTAGAACCTGTCCGATGCCATGCCAGTGGATGGCAACTCCTGTGTGGAGCTTGTTATGCAGCTCAACAACAATGGTGTCTCCTGCTCTAGCTATTATTGTTGGGCCAGGAACTGCCCATTTATTCCAATCACAATATTCTCCACACAGGGACCATTCGAATCCCCACTGTTTCGCATGCCCCACGTAACCTTTACCACTTTAAAACTTTATAAATATTTTCTTATTCATGAGCTTGAAGATAAAGTTCTGGTTCATATAAAAGATGTTTTTGCAAGCAGAGAAAGAACCCAATCAACGATACAACATTACAATTTTAGCCTTTTTTAGATAAATACATACAATTAAGTAGCTAATGCAACAATACCTTTGTGATCTTAACATATGTTCGCACACATTCATACAATTGCGCTCGCACAAAGAGAGAAGTCTGCAACTTCGGTTCTTCTCATTCTTCGGAGAAGTTTCTCAAGTGACCAAGGCAGGACCCTTCTTTGAGTATGAAGCATAAGTTTATCAAATTCTTTCTACCAGTCTCTCTCTGCATTGCCCTTCTTCTCTACAAATCAACTCTCATGTCGGCCAGCCACTCCTATTGTTACATGCATGCATGGTGCCGAACTCCAACGCATTCAGTTCATGGAGCAAACAGTGATATGAAGTGACACAACATTTCCGAGTTACTATTGAATGCACAGTTCCAACCATTGATTCCATCTTTGTGGGGACAACAAATGCTTCAGTAATCATTCATGACAAACTGGCATAAAAAAAATATGAATAACTCAATGGTTGCTTCATCAGTCAGAGTATTTGATTAAAAGATTGAAGTCATTGACAGAAACCAATTTGGGTTCCCTATAAACATATTAGAGAAATAGATTAGATCGAGAGCAGGCACTTTTGCCTGCTTGGAGGGTTATTTCACCGACACTACACAATATGAAACTTTGAAACAGCTAAAAATTTTGGCGATGTCAGTGGGAATTTGTTGCTTTAGAATGACCCAGTTGCTAAATCTCCCAGCTTTTTGGTGGAACAACTCCTTCATGCCATGGAGTGTAGTTCTGAAAAAAAATGGGACTTAACTAAGTTTGGCTTGCGCAAGAGGAAGGGTGAAAAGAATCTAAGTTTGGAAATTGCAATACCTCCATCCTTGCCATCAATTCTTTTGCAGTTGGGGCAGAGAGAACAATGTCCCGAGCAGCTTGTCTGATAAATCCTTCTTTCACTCCATTGTCAAAAAGAGCAAGCAAAGAATTGTAGTACCCATCAACATTTACCAGACCAACCTACCAGGCATGTTTCAGACTATATGATTACAGGAGAGTGATATATACAAATGAAAACAGAATATTACTGCTGTAATTTGAATCACTACCGGCTTCTTATGGATTCCAAGTTGTGACCAGGTGATCATCTCTAAAAGCTCCTCCATCGTACCATATCCTCCTACAGAATTTGACAAGATTAAAGGGTGTTAGATGGAAATTATATAACAAATATAAGAGACTAGATACACAATATCAAAACTTTAGTTTACCAGGAAGAGCAATGAAAGCATCAGACTCTTTAGCCATTAATGCCTTTCTTTCATGCATATCAGAAACTGTTCTCACTTCACCAACTGTTTGACCGGATATCTATGACAGCAGCTAAAAAATATCTAGTTATTTCACAAAATTTCAGCTTCAATGTTATCAATTTGGTGGGAATGAACACAGTTTAGAAATTGGTGACGAGTGAAACAGAGCCAAATCATTTCTATCTCATAGACTATTTGCACTAAATATTGTAAAAAAATAAATATTAAGGGAAAGAGGTCAAAGAATCATAGAGCAAGTTCATCAAAGTTGGTATTTACATTATACACTTGGGAAGAGACGCATATATTGTAAAATCAAGTCAAAGCTGGTTTAAGTGTTGTCACAAGCCTAGACATATGTCCAAATACTTGACAATTAGTAAGGAAATTGATAATGTTATTGGCCATATTGTTTTTATGTATAGTGAGTGATCCACTGTTTAGAAAGAGCAAGAAGAAATCATGTTTAGTACCTCTGCAGGCATTAAAGCAGTTGGGATAATCCTGCGTAGGAGTTAAAATATTAGTTAATCAGTTAAAACATCATATTTCCACTGCACAAAAATCAACCCAAGACTTAAAATATGAGTTCTTACCCAATAACATGGCAACCACCATTATAAACAGTCTGAGAAATCAAACCCATCAATCCTACACTCCCTCCACCATAAACCAAATCTATCTTTCTGTTCACCTGCAACAAATTAAAGGATCTAAAATCAACTTGGCCTTCACTCCATGGCACTGCAAAAGAATATGACCACGAAGTTTAAGACGATAAAAGAAAAGAAACAAAGCTAGCTCTTTACAAGTTCTCTTCCCAAATCAATAGCAGCATCACCAAAGATATCCCTATTGCCAGAACTACTTCCACAGAAGACACAGACCCTCTTGAACTTGCTACGAACTTTGCTTTCCATGGTATGATATGATATAGCTCAAAACACACCAAAAAAATCCAAGTCCTATTTAAAACCTTCCACCAGTTCAAGAATCAACCAAACCTGTTCCAAAATACACAAGTACAGCGATGGTAAAACCATAACTATCTTCAATCATCATTGAGACAACAAGAACTGGGAAATATGCACATAGTACCAGATGCTCCTTTTCAAACATGTGTATGAACAATCAAACCTATTACTCTATTGCTTTCTAGTACTTGTGGTTGATGGCATGAAATAACAAGAACAAGTTAGAGTCGCAAGGTTATACGACTGTGCAATACCACAAAATACGTAGGACCCCTTATTGTGAGTCATATCATTGGACGAGTCTGGACCGGCAGGCCTAAAATGGGGGGATCCATTTTGTGTTGGAGACTTCAAAGAAGTGGCAAAAACATGATGAAAGTATCTCCGTTCCCTTCGTAGTATATTCATTCATCCATACATTTCTTACAAGGAGATTTGACATGTATAGCACATAAACATAAGGTTCATGAAGACAGACTTAAATTTCACTCCCGCATGCAGTATCCAATTAGAAGTATAATTGTACAAAAAGGATGACACCCAGTACTGTCATGGCAGTTTGAAATCAGTTGTGGGTCTTGAACAAGTACTGTTTAAGCTTTCGCATAACTTGTACCGACAATTTATTTAAGAGGTAATTAGCACCAACAAGTATTCCATGTCATAGTCAAAACACTTGATTATTCAGAGCATCTTTTCTACATAGAGCTAAGGCCGGCATGAAAAGTTTGTGAGATGAGATCTCTTTTTCCTTAATTTATTTATAGCCTAACTATCAAAGGGATTATTACTCATCCTTTACATTCTAAGGTGCCATGAACATGATTGATTGCCCCCTTCACAACAATCATGCAACAAAGCCACTCTTTTATCTTATCGAGTATAGACTAATCCTCTACTCAATTGCCTTAGAAAGAAGTGTGTGATAGGGATTCTCCATTGTTGCCAATCAAACTTGGCCGGCTATATAATACTTTGGTTACGAAAATGACTCAACTCTTCTAAAGTATAATTTGGCACTGTGGCTACTAGCCCAATGCTTTTTTAAACATGGAAGCAAATATTCCTAATCAACACACTATCAAGAGACCTTAACAAGAAAATAAAACTACAACAATCAACTGATCCACTAGTTCTCATGTAATAAAGAAACATGACCTCTAAAAACCCAGAAAGAAACTAATTGAGAGAACAGCTCTCAATATGTGTAGCTGGGAAATTTACTCCTTAATTTTTGTTAATGTACATGATCATGAGCTGCAGCTTTGTGTATGGTAAAAGATAAGAAAATACGACACGCTAAGTTCATATCGGTCATATTTAATTAGAGCTGTATGGGAGAGTGTGATGATTGAAGTTGTTGATATTTTGATTAATTAACCCATGATAAAGGCACGTTTGAATATATATAATGATTGCTAGCCAAGTGAATGACAGTTAAATTTTAACAATATGAAGTGCTTATGGCTATGAAAAAAAGCATTGGCTTCCTACCCTTTTTTTAACAAAATAATTAAGACAGCAATATGAAAGAAACGCTTAGCAAAGAAGTGATTACAATATATTGGATGGCAAGGCATGCATATGTTCCTTTCACAATTTTAGCTGCCAATCTCGTCTATCACCCCCTAAACAATTACAAAAGTAAAACCTAAATACTTTGAAAAAAATAGTAAGCCCTAAACCATATAAAGTAGGAAGCATTTATATGAGATAAATAAATTGTAGGGGGTTGTTAATCTTTCTGAGTTGCACACTCAATTCTACATAGTTGGGGTAAATAATCTTTATCATGGTTTGCTGATTGAACTAAACTATTTAATTCTTTGGAAAATTCGTGCTCCCAACACCCAAGCGATCCCAACTAATTGTTTGGATCTCGCTGGATTGATCTAGCGAGTCTATGTGTGATTTGAGGAGGTGGGGTGGGGGGAATGAAATGGTAGACGACGCTTATTCTCTTAAAATATGTGGTCATGAGTCAAAATTTGTTGCAATTATATGAGATAAATTAACACTTGAATCGTAAATAGAGATGCTAATTAATTCATGATAGTGCAAATATATGAGATAAATTAATACTGCAAAACACTGACATAATCCAGGGGTAGTTTTAATTTTTGTAAAAAATTAAATTTTATTATTAGGGGAAAACGTAAATGACAGGTAAAATTTTTCTTACACCTCCAACTACGTGCATGGTTTGACGGCTCTGTCATTTTTTTATGAGAAATAAAAAATAAAAGTTACACATACAAAAAGGTCCTTGCCATTTAGTTGTCCGATTATATATAGGAATCTATATGATTCATCAAAAACCCATTTAGGTGAATGAATATTTATATATATTTGTCATTGCATGCAGGTATTTGGAGGTAATAAGATGAGACAAGAGCCATAAACGGTTTTATAACTGCTAACTTTCCTCCCAACCAACTGCTATCCCACCTTTTGCCCGGCTTTGCTTTGCTCAATTGCATCTACCCACAAAAGATGATCAACACATATCCCTTACTTTGATCCATCCCCTTCAAACTGCACCTTTTTATCACAACCAAAGAGAAACAAACGACTCTGTCAACTTTTTCGTTGTGCATACTTTAGCTATACAGCCATGGCAAGAAGCACCGTCACCCCCCACTTCAGTACACCACGTTATAGCATTTACCCCTTCCTATCTTCATCGTATGTCTTGCGGCAATGGGTGCGGTCGTAGGCACCCTCCGCGGTTCCCACCACATTTGGAGGCATTCGTCGGGAGAAAAGTCCGAGAAGAAGAATAAGAAGAAGAACATGAATGTGGAAGAGAAGGCTAGTACTGTTGCTCCATCCAAATTGACCAGCTCTGCAATTGCACCAATGGAGGGACACAAGGGTGGTGTAGTGCAAGAAGGAGAAGCCCAACAACGATTGAAGGAGATCAAGGTCCTATGTGCCAGAAAGTTGGCTATATCCTTTGCCATTGCCGGCAGGGAGTATGTCAGGTCGGAGAGTTCTACCTGTGTCTCCCATGAGCAGCCGACTTCTAACCACCGACGAATAAGCAAGAGCCTGAGAATGAATCTGCCAAGCTTTACCAGGATCCGATCCATGAAAAAACCAGAAAAGAATGCAGTGGACGAATGTATATGGAAGAATACCATCACTTACGCGAGAAATGTCGAGTCCCAGGCGAGTACGGTGATGAAGCCATACTCTACGACGAGAACGGCAACCGGATTGTGGCCTATACTGCAAAGACGCCCAGGTCTCTTCCTGTTTCCAGTGCATCCACATTCATCGACACCAGTGCGATTCCCCGGCAGTATTCAGAGAAAACATCAGATCCGATTTCTATTTTATTTCTCTGTATAAATTTTTTTTTTTTTTACATTGCCAATTAGTAGTCGGTATGTAACTAGTTCTAGAATTGCAGTGCTCTCGCTCGAAGACATTACTCCTAACAAATATATGCAAAATGGTAGAACTAGAAATTGAATACATCCAGAGATGCTATTAAGATTACTAATTCATTGAGGACCTTGTCAATGCATGCCTACACTCACTCATTTGTGCACACAACACAAGAAAGAAATTTTGGTGCGTCAAAAGGGTGAAATATTTTTACCGAGCAAGGATGCACAAAGCGTGGTACAACGGAATGATAAAGTCGTAAGGACACACATGATAACCAAGTAAAAATCTCAAATACGCAAAGAACAAATCAAGACATATTAATAAAGGTCAAATTACAAGCTATATAATAAAACAATAAATTAAAAAGCCGTTATAGCTCAAATTTTTTACATCGATGAAGTTGATAAACAGAATCTCTTCTTTGCTGGAGATCATCTTCCTCGGTGTTATTGGGCTCTGATGACCTTGGAGAATAGCGTCCCTGAATATTTCCCGTATCAACCAGCCTCCATTTACAACAATAACTTCCCTCTCATTTGCTTCATCAATATAAGAAATGGTTCATCATGTACACATACGGCTGCGGAAGAATAGAGGCAAGTGATTGTGCTAGTACTGATGCCTATCATCTCCTTCAAACTTAAGCGACTCAATGCCCCTCAGAGTTGACTCATAATTCTTTGCGGTGGAAATGTTTCTAGCAGATGACGAACGTTTAGGTTCTGCAGAACCAATAGGCGAGCTTCTGTGTGTACTACCAGAAACCTTATGAAATGTCCCAGGGCTCGCCTCTGTAGTGCGACTAGCATTTTGATGAGATAGATCAGCATCTGTGCTCGTTAACAATTCTCGACTGCTAGAAACAGCAGCTTGCCTTGACGATCCGCTTGAGCGTGCTAATAAATTCATACTGGACAACTGCAGGACATAAACATCAGGAATTTTGATGCAGATGATAATGAGAAAACAAAATACTGCATTTTTATAGCAATGCGTCTCAATAAATGACGTGACCCAGTCTTGTCCACTATCAATATCAAAATTAACATTCATGATAAGTAGAACTACTAATACAGAAACAAAAAGCAGAAAATAAACACATTAAGTCATTTGTTTTCACGTGGAACCATGTTCCCTACCCCATTTGAGATAGGGTGAAGAAGACTATAAATACACAGCGAACAAAAATAACTTAAAAATTGTATCCAAATAAAGCATAAAATACAATGGCAAACTGAACAGAAACTTTCCATCAAATACCAGCAACACAAACTCCCCATTTATGAACGATAAACAACTAAAACAGTAATGTACCAATGTAAGGCAAAAAATAATATAATTGTCAAATGTAAAGGGTCCATGCACATCTATGATCGATGCTGATAAAAAATATACTGGTAAAAAAGGAACCTTTTTTAAAGTTAAAATAAGGGACAATGAGACTAAAGCCCAACAAAATAATTTTGGCATTCGTTTACTCCACAAGTAAAGATTGAATGGCCAAATAAAATGGAACATCAAAAACCTATGGACCTCTATAGGGATAATGATCTTCCCTTCCCATGGCATGCAGCTAGTTTTTGCTCTTAATGGTCGTGATTCTGATGTAAATGTCAATTTTATACTGTTTTGGATAGACTAAAGTTGGTGCAAAAATTATAACTTTCAGAGCTACTGGTCTCCTAGATGTACAATCTTTTGGCTCACTGTTTAGCCAGAAAAGCTTGTATACATAGACTTCGTTGTAATTCTGAAACTTTGGATTATGTAACTGCTGACATGATGTAATTATATTTCATGCTGCTTTCAAAAAGAAATAAAGAAAATAAAATAAAAATAAAAATAAGAAAAAAAATGATAAATCTGATGACTGCACGTGTTTGATGTAGTTTTTTACATTATCATGATTCAGTATGAACATACATGTATCATCTTCATCACTTGCTACTAAAAAGAATATTGACCTTATCCCAACAAACAAGCCCATTAAGTTATCGAGGATGGATAAAAAAGAAAAATTAAAACTATAACACCCCAAGATATCAAAGGATACTCCTACTTATAATTCCCACAAGGGAGATATTTGGTATATAAATTTGAATGGATTTATAGTATTCAATTTATTAACAAAATCTCCCAAAGGTGGATAAATTGTAGGACTACAAGATGTACAAGGACGGTCCCACATCCAATGTATACTGGAGAGATCTTTGAAATATAAGGGAGAATGGACTAAATCTTCAACTCAATTAACCACTTTTCATAGGATAACTTAACGCATCAGTCACATTTGCCTGATGCACTTAGGTTGGGTTGTTACATAAACCAAAAATAAAAAAAATAAAAAAAAGGTGAAACCAAAACTCTTATTCAAATACCAATCCCATTACAGAGATGTGCAAGGCTATAAAGGCTGAAAATGTATCCACAAAGAAATGAAATAATATTTATCCCTCAGTTTACAACAAGGATATAGATGCAAAGGGCTAAACTAATAAATGTGTCCACTAACATGCCCAAAATCAGGTACTCAAAGATAAACTGTCAAGGTGGCATTTAGCGTATATTAAATATCATCAACATTTGTAACAAAAACCCTTATGACGTAGCACTTGTGTCAATTTTTTCTTGTACAAGTTCATCCAAGCAATTAATAAACTTTTATTATTGTATCACAAAGGTTCTTTGTAATTGTATAGACATCCATTATTATATGATTTAGGACTTAAACTACAATTTCGATATAAATGCAACCAAATTTTCTATGTGACATGTGCAATTAGAAAAAACTACTGAACTGATATATGCAATTAGAAGAAACATAATTCTATGAAGGTGTGGCAGCTTACAAGAACATCTTTGGATGGAGCAGAATCATTAGTAATAGGGTTCTTCTGCTTTAGCAAACTGCTCGGATTTATAGGACCAGAAAATTGGCGACGATGGGGATCAGCACCAGACCAACCAAGGGGACGTCCTTCCTCACCTAAATATATCAATTTTAAATGATAATCCATAAAATCCACCCTTTAAAAAAAAAATAGCTCCTCACAGACAAACTATCTAATGTTTCATAAATAAATTATGCACTATAACAGATGGGAGGGGGAAGAAGTGACAGCCTTAAGCAAACTTTACCAGATTGGCGATCTGTAGTAGCACCAACAGCAGGGGGTAGTCCAGCACTTGGTCCAGCATTGCCACCCTGTTGTTAGAAAATAAATACAAATATTAGATACATACATGAGGTGACTTAGAAAAATTAAATATCCCAAATAGTCTATACCAACACGCGAGGAGGAGCACTAGGATATTGAGACTGCTGATACTTTAGAATGGTCCAGTCAAATACATAATCAAACTGAAAACCTGAAATAGGCAAATACAAGCATTAGCACCCATCAAAATATCTAAATAAACATGAATTTAAACCAGAATACAAAACTAGTTATTATTTGTATAGTTTGACAGCTTGATTTGCTATCATCCTCAAGAGAGATGGTATTAACAATTATACACATTTTATAAATTGTGCAAAATAAATGATGAAGTGTACATGACTAAAATTCAGTATTTGGGTTCATAGGAAAGAACTAAAAACTGGGCACATCAAAAGATGATGAGTGTAACTTTATATATGCCGAACGATCCAGCTTAGCATGTGACATTTTGAAATACAAATTAAAAGGTAATATCACAAAGTTCATGGTAAAAACTAAATGATGAAAAAAAAAACTTGGACAAAAATATCACAAAGTTTCAAATAGGCAGTACATAATTTTGATGCAAATGATATTGTCATAATGTTGCCAATGTTCCCAACAAATACCATTAGTGCATGATTCTTCAATCTTTTGTCTGAGAAAAAACTTGGCAGAGACCTATAAATGGGGGAACAGAACCTCAAACCTTCGCGTATGAATAAATCCCTGAATAATCTTTTAAGATATGCATAGTCTGGCTTATCATCAAAACGCAAGGAACGGCAGTAGTGAAAGTACGATGCAAATTCAGTCGGATAGCCTCGACACAGTGCCTACAGAAACCATAGTTAGCACCATAAATTAAAGGTAAGTATCACATGCAGCCAAATAGTACAAATTCAGCCTACCTCAATTGAAGTTGAAACCTTTTTTTCACTTATTTTTTCATACTTTTGCTTCTTAGTTCCAGCTTTCAAACCCTGCCAGGGAAGACTTAAAAGAAGAAACTTCCACAATCAATACAGGTGTCACAAAGAATACACATGTACATATAGGCTATGTCATGTCTGGTTAAAAATAAGAAGATGAACTGAAAACTGTAACAGGAAAACAACAGATAATTATTTACCTTCCTCTAAGAAAGTACATGAAAACATATCCAAGAGATTCAAGATCGTCTCTCCGACTTTGTTCTAAGGCATCAACATAAATTTAATATTATCAAAATAACGCCAAAAAAATTCTCAAATATCATAAACAAAAGAAGAAACACAGATTCAAAACATAGCATTCACAGCATACCTATGCCAAGATGAGTGTTCATACTAGCATATCGAGCAGTACCAGTCAAGTTCTTATTTTCTCTACAAATGAGAATAAAACATAATCAGCACTTACACTATCAATTAAGAAAGTCATAGAGAAGATGCTACTCCAGTCACTCTTTAAATTAAAAAGTAGAAAAATGCCTATTAAAAACCGAGAAACCATTGCAAGCATACACTCACCTAAAAGAGTAAAGCCATACAAATACCCTTCAAGGGTAAGCCAAGTTTACCTGTAGGGAATGTGCTGATGAGTAGAAGTATCCCTATACTTCTTAGCAAGACCAAAGTCGATAATGTAAACCTGAATGCAGACAAAATTGGCAAATGCAAAATAATGATAATAATAATATTAATACTAATGATGATGATGATATTATTATTATTATTATTATTATTATTATTATTATTATTACGATTTATGTATAAAATGACATTCAAACCTGATTAGCACGTCTTCCTAAGCCCATGAGAAAATTATCTGGTTTGATATCTCGATGGAGAAAAGATTTGGAGTGAACAAACTCAACACGGTTAATCTGATGTAATTGGGCAATAAATATAATAAATAAACCGATAAGAGTACCAAATTAAAGTATGAATTGCAAGTATTTAAACCATTTGATCGGCAAGCATAAGAACAGTTTTCAAGGACAGCTTCCTGCTACAAAAAGTGAAAAGATCTTCCAAACTTGGCCCCAACAAGTCCATCACAAGCACATTATAATCACCTTCAACGCCAAACCATCTTACATACGGAACTCCAGCTGTCAAAGGTTCCCGAGACAACAAGAGATTTAGATATTTAACAACATCATCATTGAACATATCAAAATTCATATATGTTTCAATTCGCATTACTTCCTCCTTGTAGAATTCTATACAACTTTGATTCATATAGCAGCTGTGGATGCTTGGTCTTAATATTTTCCTGACAGGGAAAACACAAACACACTTAATTTCCAAGAACACCACCAAATCAGCCACAAACAAATATGTACCTCATGTGTGCAAGTTAAACACATGATCTCGCCAAACTTCTAAAAGACAACTAAAATAATAAGTAACGTAACAGCAGAGAAGTAAAAGCATGTAAAAAAGATCCCATACGGAGTCCTCACACTGTTTTCCACTTCCTCCTCAGTGGGCTACCCATAAAACAAGTTAACGATAAAATCAGAATTAAAAGACGGCCACATAAGCAAAATAGTAAAGAGCACAAGTACATAATTCGATTCATCATCCTCAATGCCAAAACAGACTATACCATTGACAAATATTTGCATGAGAAAACAAAAATTTTAAAAACATAGCACTAAAATAACCCTATCAGACATTATATTTCATCTTCTACTTTATGCACTACTAAATCTTAGGTACAGCAGTCACTGCAGCGATAAAATAATGCAGTTCTGGCAATTATACCAAGTTCTTACAGCCAGCCATTCTCCATACCATACATCTGCATCTGTACCTACTTCTACAAGATTCTTTTTAGGCTGCTGAAGTGCCAACTTATCTTAGACCTAATTTTCTGTTGAAAAAGTAAGCGTTCTTTTCCACCATTTTCACCGTTTGACATCATATGCATCACCATCTTATAGCTTTTCCCTTGAAAAACATTGCAGCCATTTAGAAGCTACATACATTTTGTTAATTTACAACACCAAAAACTTGACTTACATGCCACAACGGAAAACCTATGGGGTTGCAACCATTCTAAAGATCCAAGAAACAAATAACCAGCGAAATCATCCCTTCAATTTCCCAAATTAGCACAGGAAAGACACTTACAAGCTTTATGGCAACCTCCTCGTTGGTCTGAACATTCGTACCTGTCCACACAGTAGAACACACAATCAAATTAACCCATAAAGAAATCAAAAAGAACAACAAATAAGAAATCCGTACACCATCCAAATTCGACATTAAAATCGGAGGGAGAAAAAAGACGGAAGCAAAACCTAAGTAGATTTCGCCAAAAGAACCACTCCCGATCTTGCGGCCGAGGCGGTACTTGTTCCCCACCCGAGGCTCCATAATCCAAGCACCAGCGGCGAAAGCCCTAGCTCAGGAAACCCTCCCCCTTCACACCAACCGAACCCCCGCAGCACGAAAAACTGGACCTTTTTCGCCGAAATTGAACTGACCCGGAACAACTCCACAGGTAATTCACCGGCGGTGGCGGCCGGCGGCAGGAGAACGGAAGCGGAGGCGGGGGACGGCCATGATCGCGGCGGCGGCGGAGTGAGAGGGGTGAGATGGGAGAAGGGAAGGGCCCCTTTCCTTGCTGAGTGGGGAGGCCAAAATTAAGACGTTGGTTATATTGATTAATCACCTCATTATTATCTTCTAACCCTATACCATACATATGCTCATCTAACTATCATTTAGAAAGGGTTTGTAGTTAATAATATTTTTTCTAAATAAATTTATTATTTGAAAACCGTCAAAATCGATCTTACAGACTTACACTCTTATAACAAAAAAAAATGTTAGTTGATGCATTTTTTATATTTGTAATCCCGAATCTTTAGAAAAAAACCATCCATTCTTTTACCAAAAAAAAAAAAAACAGTCTCACTCAACAATCACATATATATATTTTACTTCCATTAAATATTTCAGATTAAAAATAAAAAAAACATATTTTAAAATATAAAATAACTCCAATTTGTATGAACAAAAATGTGCAGTCATGTAGAAAATCGTAGACATAAACTAAGACAAATAAATACAAACAAGTTTGATAAAAATTATAGAAGTTTTTTAACGCCCAACGCTTAAACAGTAGTATTAAAAAATTGGTTTTTTGTTTACAAGAGCTGGCCATATTATGGTATCTATATCTATTTATTTATAAAATATATAATTGGGCATATATGTTTGGTGTATTCTCTGTTTAGAAGGATTGGTTTCGCTTCTGTAATATAGAGTAGCTTGACTCCTCTATTGGAGAGGAGGTTAACTCAAGTTTTGAGTCAATAGTTTTCCTTAAAATTAAGAAAGGTTGCTGCATTAAATTTTGTGGGGTGTTCTATTTTACATATTTTGTTTATTTTATTTTATTTAAACATAGCAAAAAAAATTAAAAATTCAGTCATCAAATATCTCAACGAGCGGTCTGTCGGCCCCAATACTCACATACCATGAGATTTAGAGCAAAAGAAATGAGCTTAAACTGGTGCGTTAGAGACGATGATAATGTTTTGGGTAAGTGTATGGTGGGTGAGCAGATGGGATTGGATCCATAACGACGGGGTGCCGAGTTGGTAAGCATTTCTTACATCACAAATCGTTCAGCATGGGCTGGAAACATGTGAATCGTGTAGGAACGAGGCTTGAAAGCCAGAGTGGACATTGATTTGATTACTGTTAAGTACTGTTCGAAATTAGGTGGACCATGCGGACGAGACCCACAACCGTCAAGAAAAAGATTACAATAAATTAATTTCCGCGCCAATTTTCTATTGTATAGAAAAGAATCATCCCCCTTTTTATATATATAAGCACTTGATTGGCGACAAGGGGGTCGCTTTTTAAAAAACGACACGAGTTGAATTTTCACGTTTAAAAATTAAAATTTTTATTAGCACTGTTTCATGCTCAGATCTGGCATCCTATGCACAAAATGGGGGCATTTAGTGCAAATTGTAAGATAAGACCATGACTGAGTTGAGGTTTTCAATGAAAAGTTCCGTTATCACCCACCGATACGGTTCTTTACTCTATCCATCAAAATAAGGGGATCAGTAAAATTATAAATTTAATTTATATTATTCAAAATAGATTGATAATATAACTAATATTTCAATAATAATTTAAATTTAATAAGATTACACTGTTAATGAATTTAAATTATAAATTTATTATGAATCTTTTTTATTCTTTATTTTTTAGGCCCACAAATTTATAAATCAAATTTACACAAACGAGAGGTGTAAAATCAAACTGGCGATCTTGTAATATTTTAGAGCTAGAATATTAATCGTATAAAAATTTTATGAATACGATTCATATTTTTAAAAATTATCTCATTAACTCATTATAAATTTATAACCCAAATTTACAGGTACAATCGAAATCTTAATGGTTCTTACCTGGTTAGAAGTAGTGTTTTTCTCCTATCAGGAAATTTATTGGCATTTAATATCAGCAGGATCTGAGCCGACAAAGAAAGCCGCTTCTAACTTGTAAGCGACATTCAATGGCCTCTCATATAGTGGTGTTTCCCAGAGCTTCGTGACATTCAATAACAATTCAATTCCCTCAAAGTTCAGAGAGCAATTACTAGAAGCATTTACCCAGAAGATAGCTTTACTAAGTCACTACATTAAACCACCACCAAAAAAAACTGAGAGAAAGAACAAACAAGAACTCAATCAACCAAATACAACCTTCTAAACGACGTTGCAACAAGTTGTTGAACTTCGGATTTCAGAAACACCCAAAGAAACAGACACCACAAGTACACTCAATTACACCATTGAAGTTTTTCTTGCAGCTTCGAGATAGCCACTGTCATTCTCCGTGTCCCTCAGTGAGTGCTTCTCGGATCTTCTTAATGGCCTTGAATAGTTTACAGATGGCTCGGAGCCCATGCTCCCGCTGTCTCCATAGAAAGGGCCTTGCTTCTTGTTGAACTGATTTTCATCCATGGACTGCCTCTGCAACCTAGTTAGGGTGAAGCTCCTACGCTTGGCCTTAGTAGACTCTGTCAAACCCATATAACTCGGCACCATGTTGCCGTTTGATTCAGTTCTATCTGATGTCATAGGAGTTGGTCCGGATACTGGTGTGGATGTACATATTGAAGATGAAGAAGGGGAGCTCTCATCACAGTGAAAGTCAGAGCTAGGATTTGAAGAAGAGCGGTTTGATTGTTTAGCAGCATAAGCAGGAGGCGGCCTTGCAGAGATCCTAGTGGTCATGTTGTTCCTCCTCACTTTAACCGAGTTGATCTCAGTAGATTTAGGCCGGTATCCACTGTAATCTTCACAGCTTTTGGCGTATGGTGTTTCCGAGGGGTCGCTACAAACTTGCTCCATTAATCTATTCTCCCAAGGCTTTGCCGCCATCCAACGCTCTAACCAGCTCCAACCCCAATTGCTTTTGTCAGGTTCGTACTGCTTCGAAGAACAGAGCACCTTATATGGTTTCAAATTTGAATCTGGCCTTGTTTGCTGCACCAGGTGACAAAGAAAAACAGTGGCAGGATGTCAATGTCATTAGATGTAAACAGCTCAAATGAAACAAAAAGTCGTAAGATGTAAAAACATTTGAAGCTGCTAAGCTAGTAAAACACGGTAAAACCTGTTGAGAAAAGGAGTAAGCTAGAGCTCTGTCTCTCTTGATTGCTCCCTCTTGCCTCATATGAAGTTTGGCTCTCACTTCTTCAAGTGTACCCTGACTATCACACCAGCCTAACTAAAATTCCAAAACACAATACAATCAACCTCCAGGAAAAGGGGGGAAAAAATCTACCACTTTTTTTTATGAAAACATTCAGAAGTGATGCAAACCTCGGCCTCTTTCAGAGGATCCATTTGGCCCCGATGGCTGTCAAGGAGCTGCTGCACGGCCTGCCCTTCGGTGGACATCCGAACACGGCGAGCACGAACCCTGGCCTGCACCCGGACCAGCGCCTGCATGCACCTCAACGTCACGGCTGCCTGCTTCCGCACCTGCCTTCCCCTAACAATGGCTTGAAGCCTCACTATCCCTCTCAGAGCCCTCAATGCCCTCCTCGCCTACAAAGCCCACACCAACATCAACTACTCCACCATGATTTCCCTCACAGAAACCACCAAAGTTCGCAACTTTGCAAAGCTCGACGAATACGAAGTAAAACACACGCGCATACGCAAAAAAAAAAAAAAAAAAAAAAAAAAA
>JAVDBV010084080.1:0-31323 GCA_032619315.1 Piper longum | reverse complement strand
TATGAACCTCCTTTGGGGAAAAAAACATGAACTTTAATAAATTAATAGGAAGTGACAATAAATTTACTTCTCAAACTTATTTGACGCGAAGATGAAAAATAAAAAAGATTATTCTTTTTCTTCCAAAAAAAAATCCTCAAAATTTTACTTTGTTTTTTCAAGAATTTGTGATATTTTAAAGCTTTGGTTCAGTTCGGAGGTCAAACTATGCGCTAGTATATGTAACCAAGTGGGACCGTTTCGGAATGTATCGATACGAAACACAAGGTATGGACGTTACATCACGGTCCACTATATATTCACTGTTTCAATGGCGAGAAGTGGCCGAGAAGGAGGCCGGCGCCGGCTGCTCGGGAGCGAACGGAGATGGACTCACTGGAAATCACCAACTGGGTCTTCGACTGCGGCCTTGTTCACGACCTTCCACTTCCATGCGGGAACTTCCCGGTTCCTGACGTGGCGCCGGCGTTCTACTGGCCGGCTCACAACACCATTGACGATTTCAGGTAGCTTATTGATGATCGCCAGCGATGGTTTTGGATGGAAATTTGCTTTCTTTGTGTGTTGTTGGTTGCGTTCATTATGCTTTTGTAGGATGTGGGTGTTTGGAAGATATGATGAGATGGGGCTCAATTGTGTGTGTGTGTGTGTGTTTTCGTTGCTTTTGTTGGTCCACAAGGATCTTGTTAGTTTAAGCGAATTTGTGACTGTTGGCAAACTAGTGGTTCTTACATATGTATCTTTATTTGATGGACTGATTGACTGTTTGATTCCTCGTAGTCTCATCTTTTGCCTTAATGTTTGATTATTAAGTGAATTTCCTGCTCCACTAAGTGTAGTTCAAGTAGACGTGTTTGTTATTATTATATCAACTAAATCCTAAGAACGTGTTGAAAAATATATAGTTCAAGGATTTAGATATACTATATCATCTCATGCTCTATCTTGGCTGCCAATTTGGGTGTCACTCGGAATTAAGTTCATTCATACTGCTTTCCCTATGTTTACTATATAGTTGAGCAAATGGATCTCCACAAGATCTTTGGCTAGAGAAAATGGAATTTGAAGTGCCAAAACTAATTCTTTTTCATGAGGCTGCTGTTGCCGTTTTTCATTGATTTGCTCCCGTATTAGTAAAACTGTAGTGTCTTTTTTACGCTGCTTTTTTATGAGCTTTGAAAGGTTTTGCATTTGGAATTTCTTTATGCAAGTGTGGAAATCAGGCTTTAGGAAAGATATGAGAAAAAATGACGTTTTTCAATGAGGGAGATGCTGACTAAATACCATGACAATCCTTGAAGATAAATCAACTTTGTCCACACGCATCCTAATTTAGTTTCCAATTTCTTAGAGGCTCTGTTCGGGGTTCTTATAGTTGTAATGCTTCTTTTACTCATTGCTCGAAAGTAAACACAAAGGAGACTGAGAGATAAGCAGGATAGATGTAAATCATCTTTACTTGGGATCACTCTTGGCGATTTCCATTTGAGAATGTTTACTATAGTTGTATGATAACATTATTGAAGTTGGTTAACTTCTGTTCTTGTCACTAATTCATTATTTACTGTCAGTGTCGAAATTGGAGGCTCATGTGAGGAATTGGTATCGGATTTAATCAAAACACCAGGAGCGCGGAAACGGTTTTGCCAATTTTTTTCCTTCAATACCTATTTGTTATATATTGAAGTTGGTTAACTTCTGTTCTTGTCACTAATTCATTATTTACTGTCAGTGTCGAAATTGGAGGCTCATGTGAGGAATTGGTATCGGATTTAATCAAAACACCAGGAGCGCGGAAACGGTTTTGCCAATTTTTTTCCTTCAATACCTATTTGTTATATATTGAAGTTGGTTAACTTCTGTTCTTGTCACTAATTCATTATTTACTGTCAGTGTCGAAATTGGAGGCTCATGTGAGGAATTGGTATCGGATTTAATCAAAACACCAGGAGCGCGGAAACGGTTTTGCCAATTTTTTTCCTTCAATACCTATTTGTTATATATTGAAGTTGGTTAACTTCTGTTCTTGTCACTAATTCATTATTTACTGTCAGTGTCGAAATTGGAGGCTCATGTGAGGAATTGGTATCGGATTTAATCAAAACACCAGGAGCGCGGAAACGGTTTTGCCAATTTTTTTCCTTCAATACCTATTTGTTATATGTTATTGTGTTTTATTTTTTCTTGGCAAGGTATTTGTTAATATTTTGTTTTTCCACCCAACAACAGCCAAAGATCTGAATTTTGTAGCGGCCCAGAATCCAAAGCATGCAGAGAAAAGAAGCGAAGAGACATGATCAATGACAGGTACCTTCCTTCTAGAGTCCAAATATTATTGGAAGTTGGAACCTTCCGTCATCTGGAGTCTATGCCTAATACATTTCCCTTGCAAGGTTTTTGGAATTGGCTGCTATTATTGATCCCGAAAAACCTTCAAAAATGGACAAAGCTGCTATTTTGAATGATGCTGTTCGACTGGTAACACAAATGCGAAGTGAGGCTGATAAGCTGAAAGAATCAAATGATAACCTTCAGGAGAAGATCAAAGAGCTTAAGGTTTATAGCTTCTTATTCTTCTCCATATTCCTTAGAATTGAGATTTTCTCTCAAGGACTAGAAGATGCTGTTTGAGTAAATGTTTCAATGTTTTTGCATGCTTTAACGAGAGTTTGAGGTAGTTTGTGGAAAGTTTGGCAAGTGTATTAAGTTTAATTTCCCCTCCACTTCTAACTAGCACCCTGTCTTTATTGTTTATGCTATAGACTGAGAAGAATGAACTTCGGGACGAAAAACAGAGATTAAAAGCAGAAAAAGAACAGCTAGAGCAACAGCTTAAGAAAACGAGTGCTACCCAACCTGGATTTCTGCCTAGTGCTTCGGCAATCACAGCTGCATTTGCTGCTCAGAGCCAAGCTGCTGGTAATAAACTACTCCCCTTCATCGGATATCCTGGGGTTGCGATGTGGCAATTCATGCCTCCTGCAGTAGTGGACGTCTCCCAGGACCATATACTGCGTCCACCAGTGGCTTGAACCTATAATTTCATTGTGATGTGATTGCGCACGTCGTTGACATAGCAAAAAAACACGGTTGGTTTGTTCTATTTCGAGTGTTAAAAGGTCAGATAAAATGAACCTCTGGATTTATGATTGCAGGTCTTGTATAAATGGTAATAAGAAGTTTCCTCGTACAATCTATTTTGGATTTGTGTTTTCTTAATTAGATGGAACCAACTTCCAGATGAGTTTGGATGTAGGACTCGAAAGTCAAATCATTTTCGACTTGGATCTGCATTCTTTCTTTTAAGCATGAAGAGGATTGGGAAGCTAGTGAAGCTCATTTATGATGATGATGCAAATTTATTTATTAAGAATCATGAAGCGAGCTCAGATCTCTATGATATTGGTCAAATCCAAATCATCTCACATTGAGAAATCCGAAAACAAAAGTGCAAGAGTGATGTTTCTACCTACTGATCAGGTTCTCGTTTTCAGTTTCAATGACATTCAAATGATCAAACTCCCAGCAAAATAAACAAACCAAAACCAAGTACAGAAGCAGCCCTGCCTGAGAACAAGAGTCTGGCTGCAGCCTCAGAAGGAGCAGGAGCAGAATCTCTGGTGGGAGACGAAGTTGACGATGGAGCCGAAGGAGAAGGATTACCATCACTTGCCGAGCTCGAAGGCGAGGCAGACGGAGAACCCTTCTCGGAAGAAGGCGTAGGGGCTTTCAGTGGGGGGCTGGCAGGGGAAGGTGCTTTCACGGTAGGACTCTTGGGAGCCGGCAAAGGGGATGGAGATGATGTGGCCACAACGGCGTCGATCTCCAGCTTCATTCCTTGGCTACAATGGCCTGCTGTTCCACAAATGAAGTATCTCTTCCCAGGAGAGGTGATGGAGATGACAGTGCCGCCACCATTGGAGCTCCTCAGAGGGTTGTTAGCTTGGCATGAATCATAGTTTGCTTTTGTTACCTCTAGGACATTATGGGTCGTAGAATACTGAAATACTATTCCAAATTATTGACCATACCATGAGTTTCTTTCTGATCATTCACAACCCAAAACTAGATTATAAGATGCAAATCTCAAAGACAAAAAAGAGAGAGCAGTGATGGAATTATACTTAGGCTGTCTCCTACTCGGAAGGTGCGAGAAGAGGCCCATGATTGCAGGTCGGTGTTTTGATCCCAGCCACCATTGGGGCTTCCAACCGTGATGTTTGCAGCAATGGCTGCTTTGGCTAGAAACGCAATGGCGGCGGCGAAGAGAGCCAGTGTTCTCAGTTCACCCATTGTGCTGATAGGCTAAAGCGACCAAACTCGGAGCTAACAACTCTTCTCCTTCCTTGTCTATACACGATTTTATGTATCACAAAACCGTGAATGGTGGATCACAAGGAAGAAGAGCATGGCTATATATTTGAACTTTGAAGAAGAATCTGTGCATGAGTTGTTCTAGTGGGTTTTGACGATCTCAACGCCATAATATATTATATTTGCTTATACATTTTTCGAATCGTAGAGCAAAACTTGCATCCGCCGGATGCATGTGGTGATGCTGGTCGTTGATGATATACCAGCGTCCCGACGTGCGTCCATATCTTGTGGAGGCAATACCCGGTTAGTCTTATGTGTGACCAAGGTAGGTACATACATATAAGAGAAGATGATGGAGAAAACTATTTTTTACTTGTTATCCAATTAGTGCATCATTAGTGTTAGTGAAATGTTTATTTATGGTCAATTAGATTGCCCACTACAGTTATTACTTATGACCAACTTGTAGTATTTAATCATTTGATGATGGGCTAGAAGTACAGCTGCTAGGGGGTGAAAACAAGAGCAAGACATGAATTAACTTGACCGCTTCAAAGTTTCGACCTTCGAGCCACCTAATTTCAATATTTAAATTAAGCAAGATGTTTTATGATAAGATGTTACACCATGTGGGTGGTGTATAAGTTTTAAGACTTTATCAATTCGATTTTCGAGTTTATTGACTCGAATTTGAACTAGGCCATGCTGACATTACTTTATCAAGTGTTGCTTATAGTTCATAAAATATATACTATTCAAGCAAATTCCAAACTAAGGAGGAGTGGGCTTGCCAGTAGTTGGGCTAGGTATAAATAATGTAAACCTCCTTAGTCCTTATAATTAGACTTTAGACATCATAGATGATGTTGAAACAGATTTTTTTATCCTAACTCCTGCCATCTTCTTGGACCACCTTTCATTTCAGCTTTGTGCGATTTGGGTTGAACAAGAGGCTTACTGTTAATCACTTCATTTAGTTGCGCGAGTAAGCACTGAATATGATTCTTTTTTTTTGAAGCAAAGACTTTTGGATGTTATAATCACTAAAATGTTGGCATCATTTATAAATGCATGCCAAGGAGATCAACTCATGCACCACCAAGTCATATACTTCACCTACGCGTAGTATATACGCCATGAAAAATAGTGAGTCGACCGATCAGACAAGGAATTCATTTCATCGTCAGACGGCCAGCACAAGCAATGTTTCAAGATTTTTGATTGGTTGAGTATTGAAATCACAAAATTACTCATTTTAATGGTTATTATGAGGGCTGTGCTGCCTGTCCTCCCGAGAAAAAACAAGAGGCGAGAAGTTGCCGTGGCCGGCTGTCCTTTTCGCTTCTAATGCACAAGTCAATGGTTTACTTTTCCAACATATAATAGTTAAGCCTTTTGACCCGAAGTCTATAGTCATTACAACGACGGCACTTAAACACGTCTGGAAGTAGGATTATATTACGTGTATTTCCGCGTGATTTTGATTTCTTCAGTTCTGGTAGCATAAAATAAAAAAATAAAAAATGTAAATAATAAATAAAATTGAATATTTAATTTCACTAAAAATAAAGTCATTTAGTGTTCTTCGGTCCATCGCCCATCTACCGTCTTCAATTTGTCAATCGCCATGCAGGTGACCATACTTTTTCTCGTTATAACTCTCTCCCTCTCCCACCATTCAATTCATTCATCTTACAACATCACTTTTGGGAAGCCATGGTTAGCATCCATGAGATGAGCTCGCTGCTCTGCCTCGCCCTTCTTTTCCTCCTCTCTCATGCACCCCTCATCACCCTTCAACAGCAGCAAGACCCCATCCTCACCCACTGCTTTGACGAAGCCGGCAACTACACTTCCAACTCCCAGTTCTCTTCCAACCTTTGGAACACACTCCTCCCGTCCGTCGCCTCCGACGCCCCCCTCAACCTGTCCGGCTACTCCTACTCCTCTGTCGGACAAGACCCAGATCGCGTCTTCGGTTTCGCGCAGTGCATGTCCGCCGCCGACGACCAAGAATGCCGCGTCTGCCTCAACCAGTCGCTTGCCGCCATTGCTCGTCTCTGTCCCAGCCGCAAGCAAGCGGTCGTCCGATATGACAACTGCATCCTTCGTTACTCCGACCAATCCTTTCTCTCCCGGCCCGAAACCATTATCTTGGTGTCGGTCAGGTATGGGAACGACGCGACCGAGCCTGATGTGTTCTTAAGACAGCTCGGGGGGCTCATGAGGAACCTTTCGAGGGAGTCGGCTCAATCCCCGTCCCGATTCGCGGTGGGAAGCACCGTTTACGACTATTTGTCTAGCATATATGGAATGGCTCAGTGCACCATGGACTTGCCTGCTACCGATTGCCGCTACTGCCTGGACAGGGTGATCGCAGCTATTGACAACAAAACTGGTGCAAGACTCTATTTTCCAAGTTGTAGCATAAGGTATGAAATGGCTGCCTTCTACCCGGCTTTTGGCTTGTCACCTCCTCCTTCTCAACCTCCTCCGCCCGCTCCCTCTCCCCCTCCACTTCCACCTCGTGAATCTCCAAGCTCCAACTCAGGTGAGCATGATTGTAGTTCTTTTTCTCAATTGAGTCAACAGCTAGCAAAAAGATTTGCTGGTGAACTGTGATCAAGGAATTAAGGGATATTGATGCAGGTGGTAGTCATAGCACGAGGAGAAACATCATCATTGGTGTAACTCTGGCTGCCGTATCGGTTTTGGTGATTGTCATCGTATGCATCTGGTGTGCGTCAAAAAGAAAGCATACGAGATTTTTTATAGAGGGTAAGTTTCACATAGCTAATAATACGTTGTCTTACCAAGTGATCGGAAAGAGTATCTGTAATTCAGTCGCCTTAATTAGTCGATGCGGGTATATGTTGATGTTGTTGTAGATGATGATCAGTGGAAGTTTCACAAACGCAATCTGTGTAGCAAAAATATTATATTGATTGAATTGTTATATATAACTACATATATGGAGTGGAATATTGTTCTATATAGCTACATATTGGTGGAATACTTACTGTTATGAATAGCTGCAAGGTGTTAATTTTCTTTGTGGATTTGTTATATGTAGGTAGTTCCAGACAAGAGAACATTGAAGATGCGAAACCGCTTCTGTTTGATCTCAACAAAATCAGAGTAGCAACAGATAACTTTGCGGCGGCAAACAAACTGGGGCAAGGTGGGTTTGGCCCAGTGTACAAGGTATATGCTGCATGCAATTGCAACGATATCAATGTTAAGAGTCGTGCTTTTCTACTTTGAGAACAGTTCTGTGTTTCCTTTGGCACTTGGCAGGGAAAGCTATCAGATGGACTTGAAATAGCAGTGAAAAGGCTTCTTGCCAGTTCAAGTCAGGGCATAACGGAGTTGAGGAATGAAGTGACCTTGCTTGCCAAACTTCAGCACAGGAACTTAGTCAAGCTGTTAGGCTGCTGCCTCGAAGAACAGGAAAAGCTTCTCATATACGAATTCGTCCCCAACTCGAGTCTCGAAAAGTTTCTCTTTGGTTCGTTTTCTTCTCACTTTCACTGATCTTTAACCTATTCCCAGACAGCCATCTCTTCATAGTTTTACTGCAATCGTTTGCGAGAAACCCATTTCTATACATTCAAGATATGGAGACTCACGCGACAAGAAATTGTCCCTGCTTATGCGTTCATGAGTTGCAATATCTAATAGGATAATTTGATGCAGATCCTGCTAGGCGCAGCCTGTTAAAATGGGAGTTCCGGCACAAAATTGTAGAAGGAATAGCCAGAGGACTGCTGTATCTCCATGAAGATTCGAGGCTCCGGATCATCCACAGAGACTTGAAAGCCAGCAACATTTTATTGGACGCAGAGATGACTGCCAAGATATCAGATTTTGGGTTGGCAAAGATTTTTGAAGCAGATGAAACTCAAGGCAACACTAGTCGAATTGCTGGAACTCTGTAAGAATAAAAATTCAACAACAAGGTCCTCCATTGAAATCAGATGATAATTAACTTCATTTACAGTTCTCATATTGCGATTTGAATCAGAAACTAATCCTCTTTATTTATGCAATGTAGTTAGAACTAAATAAATAGTTAGCTTAAAGTAGCACGCAGACTAAAATTTCCTAATTATAATCATCCAACTTAAAATTTTCTTTTGAATGATACAGTGGATATATGGCTCCAGAATATGCTATTCATGGTCTATTTTCAACCAAGTCAGATGTGTTTGGATTTGGAGTTTTAGTTTTAGAGATTGTTACTGGCAAGAAGAACTCTACTTTCAGTGAATCTGGGGAGGCTCTTGACCTTCTCAATTACGTACGTATCCATAAACAATTTGTTTGGCATGTTCTGTTAGTGTAACTCAATTTGAAGCATTGCAAAACATCCTGACCGCTGCTTTTCATGGCCTTTGTAACAGGTTTGGAAACACTGGACGAATGGAAGTATTTCACAGCTCATGGATGGAAGTCTTGGTGAAAATTGTCCAAGAGATCAGGTCTTGAGATGTGTGCATATAGGATTGCTATGTGTTCAAGAACGTCCAATGGAAAGGCCCACCATGTCAAATGTTGTCCTAATGCTTAGCAGCAACTCCACGACCCTTCCAGCCCCTTCACCTCCCCCATTTTGTGTGTTCAGAGGCAATGCCAATTCCTCGTCTTTTCGGTCAGGGCTATCAGAAAATCCTAGAGACACATCAATATCTCAGAGTTCCCAGAGAAATGGTGCACCCGAGACAGTAAATGAAGTATCAATTACTGACTTGTACCCTCGTTGAAGACGACGGGTTCACAAAAGGCTGCTTATTTGAACTGCTTTGAAGAAGTTTTAGTTCCTCCGAATATTGCATTCCGTCTACCTGTTCATATCATTTGGTGAATGCTTCAAAGAGCGATTATCCAAATTGTGGGAAATTGGCCCATTATGTTGACTCTCAAAAAGTGGGCTTCAGAAGGATCTTTACTATTTCGGCTATTGTTATGTGACTCACTTCGAACACCCACGCATTTGTCCCAAAAACGCAAACAAGCACTTCCCTTTGATCAAAATAGCTCTTCCACAGAGTGATCTATATATACATTTCTTACATTAGTAGTTTACAATCACACGAACCTATGAAAGCTACGTGGTTAACTACCACTATCCTCCTTTCCCTTGCAGCCATCATGACATCGCAGAAACGAATGGATTCCCACTTCTTAAAGTACATGTGTTACGGCTCTGATAATTATACTTCGGATAGCCAATAAGAGGCCAATTTGGTAAGCAACCCTCCTCCCCTCCCCTCTTTGGCCTCGAAAGCTCCCAATATCAGGGAAATGGTTACTTCATTTCTTTTCATTCAGGGTCACAGCTGCTTACAAATGTATTCACCGTCCAAATCTGACGATGGAAACCGCACAGAACCCTTAACTGAAGTGTATCCTCGTTAAAATCTACAAAAACAATGAGGTGTGGTTCGCTTGAGAGGCAAGAAATTAATCTTGGTTAGTTTGGCCTCCAAGTACTATAATTCCAACACTCATTTAAGTAACTAATTCATCACAACTCCCTATTCCACCCCAATATATTTCTGTTCACCTTCAAAGCAACAATGTAAGGACTACAATCAAGCATTGATCATTTGGATCGACTAATATATAAATATGCATAGCCTATAGTATGTTAGTGAGTGTGCGCGTCAACAATAGTGCCCCCACCATGTTCTGTGACAACAATAGTGTCACATGCATTGTTGACACCACAAAATTCCACGAGCACAAAGACAATTTTTTATGCAATCTTCAAGATCAAATGATAAGCCATATACGTATTGTTATTTATGCACCATAGAAGCACATTTCATATTAGCAAACAAAAAAATCCTACTATATATCAGGAATTAGTCTCTCTAGGTTTTCGTAAGTTCATGGAACTATTGAAGGATATGCACCTTCCCGCATGGGAGGAATAGAAAAGAAAAAGTGGCTTGCACCTGCAACCTGTTCCCAACGCCCATACATTGGTCAAGTTTGGGTCTAAACGGAAAAGCTCTGCTTGCACCTGCAACCTGTTCCTAACGCCCATACATTGGTCAAAGACAGTCTAGTATCAAACAAGAAATATAAAGAGTTGCCCTTCACGGGAGGACCTACTTATTGTACACTGGGATAGATTCATCAATCATATTCAGAATAACTGAATGTGCATGTTATTTGGAACCATTAAAAGACATCTTATGCTGACTGAACATGTTTCCTGTCACATCTAGTTTCCCAATTGTAGACCTGTAATCGAAATATTTAGAACATAGGTAAATGATCCAAAGTTTAAAAATTACTTTCTATTTTTCTTCAAAAAAAAATGAAAATGAAAATGCTTTAAATTACCCAAAAAAAAAGTTAAAATCGCAGTTTTCTGGTGCTATGAACTGTGTACACTTTTCAACTTCATATGCATAGCTTAGTGATACTTCAATGCAGAGAGGGCGGGTCATTTGAGGAGGCCCTTTTTTAACTGATATGTGTGCATACAGGTGTGAGGAAGGTTGTGAGAGAAGAGATAAAAAGTGGGAAGGTTAGGTAGCAGCAATAATTCCAATGTATAACAAAAAGGATTGAAGTTTCATAAATTTCTATTGTATGGAATGGTATCATTGACCAGAATACACGATTCCAAATACCTGACGTAATATGCACCAAGCTGTCAACCCATTGATGACAATTCTTCGCCTTTGCACTTTCTAAGTCTAATCTCCAAAATTTTACCACCTATATAAGGTTGAACATCACAGCATTGGCGCCTAGGAGTTTGCAGCTAACAACAAACAAGAAATAAAATGAATGCTTCAAATAATATCCCAACTCAACAAAAGCTACTAAAACTGATAACAAATATAGAAAATTCACATATGAAAAATAATGTGCGGGCTATGAAACTTGAAACTTTAAGCACACAAGCAAACTTTCCAAATACAAAAAACCACATATATAAAGTCAAATACATTGTTCAGCAGCTCATGATTGGTATCCTCCATCTAGCATAACTTATTAAATGGCAGAATAAAAGAATGCCACTGTTGCAAATCTCTCTGAAACATATACGATTAGATAGAAGCAAAAAGTAAAATAATAATAAGCAGACTAAATGCAACTTGGACAATGTTATCACCTTTTCTTACAGAGAACAAATGGGGAAATTACACAAAGATAAAACTGTCTATAACTTTGCAAGAAAAATAGACAAACATTTACACAAGCTAATGTCTGTAGAAAGCCTTATATTAAAAAATTATCCACCCAACCATGATTAACAATTTAGTTAACGTAGATGCAGCATTCTAGAGCTACAGAACGAATCTTAAACTGCTATGGTGCAAACCTACACCAAATGACAGATAAGAAAATATATGATGCTTATCACTAGCACAAAAATGAAACAAACCTCAAGCACCATTAAACTAAAGATGTTAAGGATTTGAAATAAGTACCTCTGTAATGTCAGATTCTTCTTTTTGAGAAAAAACTCTTATCAACTCCAAAGTGTATGCCAAACTTTTGCTGCTCGTACATTTTTTTATAAAATATCTGTTGTAATAGCTCAATATGCCAGACGAATCAGAGGTAGCATTTTCTAAGAAAAAAATAGCAGGCCTTGCACAAGGATTCCGAGGAAAATCTCTTGTCTTGAACATATATTGTGACGAAGTAAGGTTGCGAGTCCTCTTCCAAGGGATAAAAGTTTTCTGGGAAGCAAGAAGATCGGGAAGAAGTTTGTTTCCTTCATATAGACTAACTGAATAACCCCAGGAAACTGACAGAGTTATTGAATTCGAAAGATCATAGCAAACACTTTGCTGAAGAATTCTGACAGAATCAACATGGATTGCCTCAAATAAACGTTTTAGAGCCTGTGTATGATTCATATTTGGAAATATAGGTTGCACACAGTCCAGATGGTGAAGAGACACCAAAGGGGCCAAAGGATGAGCAGATAACAATCCAAACAAGTCTCCACGGACGTCAACCTGAAAAAATGGGTAAAAACACAGACTCAAATTGTAATGCAAGCACTCAGAAGCTTCTTCTCTGTAGAAAAAGAAAACTGCCCCATTTGCCATTCCAAGTTCTTCATGCAACCATGATTTCCCGTGCAAATCAATTTAATTAGAAAAGAAACAGATTGTACTATAGTAACGTCATTGCCTTCGAGAAAGTGAATAAAGAACAGCCCAGGAAAAATTACTTAAGTTCCAGCCACTAACCAATAAATGCACACCAACCTTGTTACTAAGCTCCACCATGCATATGAACAATCAATTAATAAACCCTAAAAAATGCACTCCATGGCTCCACCTATACAAAGAACGAATTTTTTTGATCCAAACAAATCAATGAATCTGGCATAACCATCAACGTCAACAATTATATAATTACATCACACACGAACAAAAAAAAATGGCGAAACTCCACCAACCTGATGAAACCCGGCCTCGTGTGTCAATCCGACACCGAGCTCCGCTAAGCAAGAGTAGACCCTGGCATCACTCCCATACAAGTGCGCGTACCTCACCAAGCACGAGTCCATCACCCCGGCCAGCACCCTGGCCAGGGGGTAGCTCAACGCGAACCCTCCCCCGCCAAACGCCATGTCAAACGAGTACTTAGCATTCTGTTCCACGCTCTCCGAGTTCGACCCGACGTAGTACCACCGCCGGTGGTCATACTTGGACAGAACCCTCACCAGATTCCCCGGCACAAACACCGTATCATCGTCGCCGAAGACGATCCACCGGGTATCGCAGTCATCGTCCTTCAAATCAGCGACGAGCTCGACCACGATTCGGGCGACCCGGACAGCCGACCGGAGGCCGCGGGGGAAGGTGTAGGGAAACCGGGAGGTGTCTTCGGAGACACGCAGAGTCGGATAGGCGGGATCGGAATCTGCATCGGCATCGGCGTCGGGGAGTCGGTCGAGGAAGACAAAGCCGCGAGCGGTGGCGTTGGGGGGCCACCAGAGGCGGAGGTAGGGGCGGCGGCGGGGCCAGGAGGCGGCGGATGAGGCGATGCCGAAGACGATGTGGTGAAGAGAAGTTGGAATAGGATGGGCGAGTGCGGCGGACGCGGGGGTGGGCCGGCGGCGGCGAGGGGCGGCGGAGAGGAGGACGCCGGCGAGGAAGAAGACACCGGCGACGAGGAAGAGACGCTTGACGACGAAGCTACGAAACCGCATATTTCGTAAATGGGCTTGGCATTGATCCGATCGGACAAATGTTGGAGCTTGCTGGTGGGCTTTCATCGGAAAAAAGCCCATTTTACTTTCCATAATTTAACATATCTAAACATTTCATTGATGCGATTATAATGAGAGGAGTTTGTCTTGTTAATAATAATGCGGATTTTGGGTGTCGAAGTTAGGGGCTCCCATTTGGAGAGTTGTCTATATCTAAACATATGACACGATTTCAAGGGAATTTGATTGCTTTTTTCCATTCTGCATTTATCAGTATCTGTGATCCAATCCATTACTAGGTTAATGTTTTAGTATAGACACAACATGTTTGGCCATATGCATTTATTTTTGCTGTTTGTGACATGTTCTGTTAATCTTTCTTTGCATTGCTCACAGGACTACAATAAGCAGCTTCTGAGAGAGAGAGAGAGAGAGAGAGAGAGGGAGGCATCATTTCTGCGAGTGGAACAGAACGGCGAACACGGATAAGGTACATTTCCCGTGGAATCAGGTGAACCCTTTTTTTTACTTGGCTTTTGGTTCGTCGATTGAGAAACTTACTATATATGCCCATAGTTAATCCCTGAAGGGGTAGTTCCCTTAGCTTTCATGGTGGTTATATCATTTTGTTGTTCTGATAAAATGATAGGTTTGCATGCGGATGTCGTATTTATTGAAGGGGAGCTTGTTTTGAAGGATAAGATGTTGGTTGGTTCTCAGCATTGCTCCAATAAGGTTCTTTTGCAGCTCGTGAAACTTATTCTCAACAACCTTAAGCCTGCAAAAAATCCAGCTGTTCCTTTTAAAGTTTTTATTATTTTTTCTTCGCTCATTTTAGAGTGTTTTGTGCAGCTTCATTGTCTAGTCTGCAGCTATTGTTTCCGTTTTATTGGATCCATAGAACTCCAAATCGGGATAAAGTTGTATATTCCAAAGGATACAAACGTCAGACGCTACAGATCATTGGCACAAATCCTCAAATGGTTCTTCCAAGATATGTGCAATGAATATGTCAGATGATGGGGATTCTGACCAATATCTGCTGAGAAATGGCGATTCAAACAAGAACACAAGCATTCCAAGATTCTTATGAGCAGCATGGGCAAATATTTTGCCAAGATTTGAGGTTATTGCCAAAGTTTGGTGAGCCATCAAAATTCGCTTGATTTAATGAACTATTGACGTCCTTCACTACTTGTAGGGTGTGGGACTGCATTGCCTTGCCTGATGATGTTAGCATCTTTTAGAAAGCAGTTTAGGGACTTAGCTTACGAGGTAATTGCAAACTATATTGGCTTACCTTGTGGATAAACAGGGATCTGCAAGTGGATTAAACCTATCTGAAAGTTGATGGAAATTTAAAGATCAGCGTGATCTTTTGTTCTGACAACATTGTTAAAATTAACTAAGCTCACTAGCATCTAAATTTACTCAGCCTCTGTGTTTTGTAAATCTGTAACTCTTTTGTGATTTGGTCATTATCTATGGCTCAATTGCAGTTATATCCGTCTTTCTAATTGTTGTGCATCTTTTTTATATGTAATTTCATTTAGTATGGGAATGAGTCTTTTTCTGTTACTGGGGTATCAAAGTCACATTGTCACTAATGAGCTTCTAAAATTTTCAGTCTTTGAAGCTTCTTAAGGATGCCATATTTGACGAAGAAAACGCACCTTTTATCCTTTAACCTTAATCATTTTATGCTTCTATAATATGGTAAAAAAATTGTTTGGTGATGTTGGCTGTTTGTATCAAACATGTTGAAGTGTTTCTATGCGTGACACAGGGAGTGCTCTTTATGTTGAATGATTCCTTTTGTTTTCAAATTTGAATGCTTTCTTTAGTGTTCGTAGGAATTATCCCTATAAAATCAGAGAGCAGTTGTACCTATATTTTGTCTATAAATAAAATTCAATACTAGGTGAATACGTACAGTATTCACCGTTGTTCGCCCTATCTGTCTACTCTAATTGTGTCTGTTGAACTTTTCAAAAAAATGAATAACAACCATATATCAGTGTAACAAAATATTATTGGAAAGGTATGTATATGGTTGAATTATTTTTACCATATATCAGTGTAACAAAATCTTATTGGAAAGGTATGTATATGGTTGAATTATTTTTATCACCCTGTATCTGCCTTCTTTACCATCAGCGAGTTTATGACAACAGTACTGTTTACCCTGCCTCTGCCTTCTAGTACTTGGTTGATTTAGTTTTATGGTCATTCATGTAGATTTGTGTCAGTTGTGTTTGTTTGTCATTGACTATAATCGACTTCAACAAAACATAAAACATCAAGGATATTTCAACAGTTATTTCATTAAATAATCATCTTTACCTGGATGTTTACGTACGCAAGAACATTAGTTACATTTAGAACACATGCCCCAGGCGGCTAATTTATCAAGCTTTCACCAACCATTTTTTGTAAACCATACTTGATGTAAAGAAAAGACATAAACCATTCTCGTAATTGAGGACCATCATCCAGTTTTAGTATTTTGTGTAGTAATGACATATATGTGTCAGGTGGATGCACACTTAAAATTCTGTTCAGTCCTCCGTATTTGTTATTTTCTTTTTATTTTGGTGGTACCTAGTTATGCCCTTTTTACTGTCTGCAAGCCTAAACCCATGCATCATTTATATTAAATGTATGATGATCACTTTTACATGCTAAGATCCTTAGCTTTCTTATAGTATTTTATCTTGAGATCTATGGTCACATTATTGGCATATTTGAGCTAAACAATCTGTGAGTATATCCTCACTTCAAAATGATTGTCTCATTTGCAAAAAAAAATGAAAGATAACAGGTTTCCTGCATGGTCTTTTTGTATATAATATGTTTGGATAAATATACATAACAGTGATTTGGATTTAGCCTCACCGGTAGAAGTTTTTTTCATATATATTGATGAACTTCCACAATCTGACAAGGTACCATTCTCTGTGTTTCATCATTTTAAGGGTTTTTACCTTCTGTTTTTGTTGAGTTGTCCCTTTCTGCCACAAGAGCAAGCAGAGAGAATTACACGGCCCTTTCTAAATGCTCTTGGTGAAGACTATTCAGTTTGTTGTCAAGGTTGATGTTCTAAATAAGGCACCTATATTAGATGACATTTGATGGGTGCATGGACTGTACATGTATCTATCCTTGAGACTGATGTACATGGTTCATCTGCCAGGTACCGATTTTTTCCCCTTGGAGAGCTGCATCAATCATTCATGTCTTCCAAGTGCCAAAGCATTCAAGAGAGATGAGGCTGTGTAAAACCTTAAAACTTTTTGTTACAATTGAACTGTTTTTCCCGCTAAATATTCACTAAGTTCTGTTTGGTACTCTCTCTTTGTGGGCATAGTTATGGGGTTTTATTTAGTTAGGAGTCAATAATTTGAATTGAGGAAACAGACAGCTTCCACATTAAACATGACCTTTAACACTGGAGAAAAACTCTTTTTTTTGTGAAAAAGGCAGCAAAATACAATATATACAAATGATTGAAAGAAACACTCGTGAAGCATGGTTTCTTTCACAATCATAACTGACATGTGGGGCTAATTGTATCAATTGCAGGACCGAGACGGTCAAGCAGTAGTTGTTGCTCCATGGTCCATTTCCAAAGATGAAGAGGTAATTAATAAATTTTTGTGCAGATAAAGTTTTGTATTATGCTTCGGGATTCAGGGGAAGATATGATGAGAATAAGTAAGACTACTGCTGTTGCATGCATGACTTTCAGACAACCATATCGTACATTGTTGAGGATCTTCCTTACGATGAAAGGCAAGTTTCGCTTGCAGTTTACGGGTTCAGATGCAGAGTGTATCAAATGTGTCGATGAAAGGTCTGGTGACAGGTAAAAGACATCCGAACAATTTCTAGACTCGCATCCATTTTGGTCTTGTATTTGTCAGTTAAATCTGGGGAATAATTACTTGTGTTTTATTCGGGTTATGATAGAAAGCTCTTGCCTGAGCATCTCATGAAACGTTAATTCTGATTTATTCTGTTTCAAGGGAATTGTTCTTCAACTTTATAGTCTTTCACCCTTTCGCTGCGCATAAATTGCCTTTACCATCATATCAAAGCCACATACAAAGGCTTGATGGTATACATATACTTGAGCATATTTCGTGGGCTATTGGCATTCATGAAAGTTCTCACCAGCATACAAGAAATTTTTTATTTAAAGATCAACTAGGAAATCATTTATAGCAGTAACCAAAACAGCATCTTTCGTCCGGTATTGGAACAAAACGAAAACTTCATTTGGCACACATGAATACTATTTAATGTTTACGTCCCTGATTTTACACCAGTGGGATTCCTTCACTAGTTACAAACAAATCGATTACAAAGGACAGCAGGCTGAATCAAACACTTTGTTGCATCCAAATTACAAACACCGAAATGCTTCGTGCCATCCAACCAATATGCAAGGTCCATCGCGATTTTGCTTCCATGTAAAGAAAGTACTTACTGAGAAAGGCACGACGGGCAAACAACTTCATCATAGCATGTGATCGATTAGATGGTTTGCAAACTGCACGCCCCAAGAATTACAACAATAATTGAAATATGCAGGTCCGAAGTGCAGATGCCACTTTTTTTGTAAATTCAAAAAACGATAGTAATTTATACCTTCCAACTGCAAAACAAGGCAGCCAGGCTTTACAAATTGGAAAACTTTACTAAGGTTAAAAATTGCATCCATTTTTTTTAAATTTTTTGGTAAAGAAAAAAATATTATGAATCATGTTCAATCCATCTATAATACCAAACATGAATAAAGCTTATTGGGCCAAGTCACAACACATAATTTTTTTCTAGAAAAGACAATACCAAGTAAATTGTAGATGCTTACACATTAGTTCTGATCTGACCATCCAATGAACTGCTCCAAACTTGTGGCAGTGAATACATTAGACGAGCTACGTTCAGGAATGTCGGGTGAAATGCAAAGCTGGTATTTGATGAAACGCTGGATCATTCAAACACCATACACAGTTATCGACGTGCCACACAAAACAAGAACCAATGCATTTTTTTTAATACCAAATTGATGGCAATTCATTCCCCGTACCAGGACTAATGAACAGATAATACTAGTCTAACCACGAAAGAAGCATTCATAAACTTCAACATTTTGCATTGTCAAAGCCCCTCTAAATAAGTACCCTTGAAAAAACGGAAGGCATTTCAAAAGAATAGTAGATGAAAGACGTAAAACTTACAAAAAAAATCCTAAAACAAGGTCAGCAGGAATGTAACGGAACAAATTTAATCGATCAGGAACGACATAGAAATCAGTGAGGCAAAAAAGACACTATTCATTTCATGTATAACCAACGAGATAGTTTCGGACAAAATGTACCGCTAACTGTGACACAATTTCAAAATTTGTATCGATGTGCCAATCAGGCTCCAATTGTCGAACAAAAGATGAACGGCCAGTTTCTGTACTGCAAAATAACACCTACAACAACACACAAGCCCGAGAAAGACAATAATGCCATTAGAAACACAAAAACTAACACTCAAGCTATCCAAACAGTTTACAACCTTTACTAGGGCTACATAAAAATTCAGAAGAACAGCTATTAAGTTAGGCCGCTAGAAAGAAATACTATGCATCAAAATTTCAAATTCTCATCAAATAATATGACAAATGCATACAACATGTACAAATGAAAAATAAATTCAGCTCATCTACCTTATCCCTCACTAAACCCCCAGTGAAAATTCCAGCTTTATCCAATGATGACAAAATTTTTTCCTGCAAATCAGCATAACAATTCATAAGAAACAAATTATAGATACAATTTTAGAGGCAGATGCTAGAAACACAAGATAATATTTTGTCATAATCATCATCACCACCATCCTTCTCGTCGTCATCATCACCAAACCACCACCATCATCATGATCATCATCCTAATCTGCCAAACTGCTGGGTTCGGGATATGGATCCTCTTTCCTTAAATAGCTGGACTGCTCTTCTTCTCAACTGATCTCTATCAGCTACCATCAATTCACCATTGCTCACCATCATTCTGCCCCTCTACTCAACTATGGATCATCGCTACACTTGGATCATGAACTCACCTATCGCTGCCTCCACTCACATACCATGTGGCTTAATTTAACACTTTTAATTCCATACTAAAAAACAGAGCTATTCTAAAAGGCTTACGCATGGTATTTTCAGTTATATCTGTCTCAAATTTACCTTTGCTTACGTACACAACCCAGCTTTTCTCCTAAAAGGACAGTATATATAGAGGTCACATTGGTGATGGTCATTTACAAGTATTCAACAGGGATATTATGGAAACACCAAAATCCAAAATACAAAAATTTTAGTATTTGCTTGCCCATCAAACGCTCATTGAAACATGATTCTTGCAACCAAAAACAAGAACAATGAAAATAGTAGTAGTAGTAGTAGTAGTAGTAGTAGTAGTAGTAGTAGGAGTAGGAGTAGGAGTAGGAGTAATACTACTACTACTACTACTAATAATAATAATAATAATGATAACAACAATAATAGTAATAATAATAATAATAATAATAATGATAATAATAATCAGAAGAAACATGTTTGTTATACAATTTCAAACTAGTTTTTGGTCAAGGACATGGATCCTATTGCATCACTCCACTCAATCATAACCATATCAAAGCTCAAACATAGATATCCATATATATTTTAATAACCTCCATCCTCACTCTTTAGTCCTCTAGTTTTGTTCTAACTCCTTTTACCAGAAAACGTCATGTAAAATGAATGACAAACCTCACTTTCATCATCAAGAATTCTTTCCATCAGATAAACATCGCAAAACTTTGTAACCTCGTTAAGTATTTCCAGCACAGAAGACTTCACGGTCACATGATCCTGATAAAATAATTTTGCAGTTAAGCTTTTCTTTTTTTTTCCCTTTTTTCTTAGAAAAAAACTTTTACAAAGCAGGAAAATAACTAATAAACTTGCTTCCACCTTAAGTTCTTCTGGACATCTTTCCTCAAGGATAACACCTAGTAACCTACAAGTAACCTGCAAGTAATAACAGTCTTTATCGCTGGAGGAAATCAACCAGAACTAGCACAATGAAAAAAGCTATCAATTTCCAGTGATATATACAAACTGGTTACTAGTCACAAGCATAAGACCATCAAAACCACATCTTAAGCTAAAATTAGAAACAACTTAGCAAGTTGGCATAATTAATTGAAAAATTTGGTCACAACATAAATGTACTGATAGCCCTGTTTATTTTTTTTATTCTTATTGAAGAACAGATGAAAGTAAAATGAATAGTTAGTATACATTTCACAACCTTCCACTTAATAAAATGCTAATGTTCGCATCCCATTATTGGTCCCAATTGAGTAAGGAGAGAAAATTTTGGCAGAAAAAGTACCTTTCTTCCTTCACCAAATCTTTGTCTGACAATCTGCCCCAAAGTTGGCTGTGGTCATGTCTTGTTTAAGTTCATTCACAATCAGGATAAAATCAACAGGGACAAAATTTGAAAAAATACCTTTGTCGGAAAGAAAAATTCATCGATATCATGTGCTTTCACTTCTTCAGAAGTAAAAGGTGTTTCATACATGCGCACTACTCCGGTAGGCTGAGAACTAGCCACAGAAGAGCTTGCAGGTCCCGGACGTTTATTTCTTCGCCTTTGCCCCTCTGACGGTGCTCTTGTAAGTTTCCAAGCAAATATTACTGCCACGGCCAGTCCAGCTAAAGCCCATGCAGACCGCGATCCCTGGCGGGCAACCAACAAACAGGTTATATCTGGACGTCAATATAGCATCACTTCCGACCAAATTAAATAACATACAACCATAACACTACAAATATCCTCACTATCATAACACCCCATAGCTAAAAAAGTTATCAAAAGGGAAAAATTTAGCTCCTCTAACTTGAGCTTTAAGTGTAGCGAACTTCAAATTAAATACAAGGCCACAGCAAAACTTGAGTAACATGTGACCATAGAATTAAAATATCTTCACGATTATCTGATCCTACAGCTAAAAAAACATCAAAGAACGCAAAGATCAATACTTTAGAAACAAACCCCGTAATTACCAGATTGCCAAGGATTAAAAATATAAAAAAATCCACTTCGAACAAAATTGACAACAAATTAAGCCTCCATTCACTACATATGCACACAAAACAATCAATCAAGAGAGAACCTTGAGATTGGGGGCGATGTGGAAAAGATGGGACATTTTGACGGTGAGGTAGCCGCCGATCCGCCGGAGAAGTTGAAGGAGCTCCTCCCTCGCCGCATCGGCCATGGCCACCGGGTAGATCGCAGACTCCGATTTTTGAATCAAAGAAGATGGAACATTTCTTCCTTGGAAGCTCTGATTACCCAATTTCTTCCCCCAACCACGAACCCTAGCCCGGGGGGGGAAGGGGGAGGAGCAAGAGGTGGCGCGCGCGGCGCAGGGCGACGAAGAAGAACCGACAACCGTGAGAGACGGCACACGTACGGGCAAAATTCACATTTTTGTTTGTAAAAATTGAATAACGGTGAGTCTAATTTACATCGTTAAAATTAGATTCACCATCATTTTAATATTTTACCGTCATTTTATTATAAATGACATTATACTCATTAACGAATTTAAGTTGTAAATCTAATATAAATCCCTTGTATCCTTTATATTTTGGACTCATGGGGCTGTGAGTCAAATTTAAATAACAATATGTATAATCTAATTAACATGCTTATCATGATTTTTGGGATAAATTGAGAACTGTATACAAAAAATTTAAATATAATTCACATTTAAAAAACTAATCTCAATAACCTATTAATGTAGATTTATAAGTCAAATTTACGGATGTAAATGACATTATTTGTTTCACTAACCCCTGTCACTCCTGAAGAGATATTACGCAAAGACAATCAAATAACAATGATATTTTGTGCAAATTTAGTTCACACACACTTTGCTCAAATTTTTTTTTAAAAATATATATGTTATTTAAATATTATGTAATTTGATTTAGGTGATGCTCAAACAATACTTACATAGCATAATTAATGTTTATAATAATAAAAATGAGTTAATTGTAGGCTTGGATAAGCCTGGACTTGGCTCATTGCTCAGGCATTTGAGGGGATCATTTTCCACGTAAATGGTACAAGCAGCCGGTAGGCATATGCAGGGGCATTTTGAGGTTGGATGGTAGCATTTTACCAACGATAAAAATGGCCTTTAGACCGGTTCAAATCCAAAGTCGTCGGTACTAAAATTTTGATCAACCTAGTTGACACAAAGAGTAGACGGGAGGATGATGCTTACAATAAATAATAGTCGCCCTTACACATGTGTAAAGCATGACTTGCCAATAGCGAGTACCCAAGTCCACAAAATATAACAATAAGTACTATGGTTCCTTCAAATAAATTCAAGTACTAAAATCTTAAGTTAAACGTAAAAAGTAGTCACATATTATGGTTTTCAGCTCTGAGATTAGGACTCAGATCTGAAAATCATCCAGTAAAAATTTAATCTCTTATGCTGTAAATTATCATCTCACATGATGAGCTCAGATATGAAAACCATAATCTCACTTTCGTAATAATCAGTTTGTATGGGGAATTCATATACATGCAAGCAGCCAAGAATCACTCGTGTCCAGATTTTGCCTTGAACTGGATCATGAAGATCATTCTTAGAGCCGGCTGCGTTCAACGTTTATGGCCTTTACTATAGTTAAATGCTAATAAATACATTCGGGGCAATTAAAACACATTTACAAGGGTGATTGACATTGAGAAGACGTTCACTAAGACCCACAATTTTGTACACATTCAAGTTTCAACCGAAAGCAAACAAGAAATAGCGTGGCAAATGCTTATTAGCCATTTTGGTTGATAACAGTTTTCGTTCTTTTGCCCCGATTTGAATGGACCGTATTGAAAGCGCTATTACACGCCTTCACAATGTCACGGACATGCGGATCATTGGTAGGAATCCATTTTAGCATGCCTGCGGCAGATTCTTGCTCCCCGGTAGCCAACATGACTTGGTACATCCTGTTCAAGGTATTTTATCGTATCAAAGCATATCGCCGTACTTGTCTAAATAATAACATCAACAATAAACAGAAGTATGCACAGAAATGGCAACAAATTCAACGTTGATATGGTATTTGATCGAAGCAATAAACATAGTTACCAACCTCAGATAACTAGATACATTGTGAGGAAGACATGCTTCTTCATACTCTTTCCATATAGACCGAGCACAGGAAAGATCCCTTGCACTTACGCAAGAACTAAGAAGAAAGTCGAGGCTTGTCCGGCATGGCTTAAGTAAGAGATCCTTTTTCATCACTTGAAGAAGAGACATTCCAATATCCAAATCTACAGGTTCCATATCCAAAATCGAACTGTATATCTGGTTCACAAGGTAAAACAAAAAGATATAAAGAAGACAAGCAGAATGAAGTTTGAATTCGTCCTTTGTAGGACGGAGTGTTAAAATTCCTGTCAGGACAACAAACCTTTGGAAATACAGCACGAGTAGAAAGCTCATCTTTCTCCTTAAGCTGCTTCAGCAAGTCCACTGCATATCTGAAGGACTGGGTGAGATAAAAATAACAAATAACAAACATAAGAATCTGATGTATGCCTTGCCAATATCAACCTTAGTTGTTTATGTCTCACAGAAAGGACAACAGCTCTACAGCACCCTTCAAACCAAAAGCATGAATCCTTTAACCGTCCCAGCAGTTCCAGAATACTATCTAGTTCTTCTCTAGACTTAATGTTTTCCTGACATGATTAGTATGTGCAAAATAGAAGAAATTAAAAAATCAAATTTATAAAAAAAACCATAAAATAGCAATTTCTTAATTTAGTGTCATACAATAAGGGATAAGATGGCCTTCGGTTGTATCTCACACTCATTTTGTTGAAATGAGCTGTACATTTTAATTGCTTCTGGGACTCTTCCATTGCAAGCAAAAGCAGACAAAAGAACACTCCTGATCTCACTCATATTCTTAACGGATAAATTTTTGTCCAACATCACCTGGAACAACGCTTTAAAGTCAATTTGAGTATACAATAAAAATAATGCATGATAAAGTCAAATAATAATTATGTTGTAAGAGACGTTTGAACTTCCAAAGTTGGTTTGAACAGATTAACACTCACTAATCATTAAATTAAAGATAAGAAAATCCACATCTGCATAGATAAAAAAAAGTCAAGACCTGCTTTGCTTTTTCAAATAGCCCACAATTTGCATAAGCGTTGATCAACTCCATGTAAATTTGCTTGGAACAATTCATCTTAGAGGCCTTCACTTCTTGTTTTAACTGGCACGAATTGAAAAAAGCATTTAAATTTTCAATTGGTATTAAGCAGTCCAATACCAAAATCACACACGATCACATATAATTAACCACCTACTTTCCACATTTATCACAATCAATTCCCTTCAGTAATCATAAACCTTATCTTCAATAAACCAAATCCAGAAAATGAAAATTTTCAGGCAATAAACGTCCAAAAGCAATTTTTTGGCATGTCAATCCTGATGATTGAAATGCCAAATTTAGAAATAATCTTTTCACCGGGGCAAATATTGTGACACTGAACAAATACATGGATGTATGATGCAGAATACTTCAATGGCAACTGAACCTTGTCAATTTCCTCTTCACTTTTACACTTGGATATCAAATAGCTATATGTCTCAGAATCTGGTTCAACATTTTCTCGTTTCATTTGTTCTAGCAATTGATATGCCTGATCACGAATGTTCTGCAAGAGAAAACCAAAAAAAAAAAAGCATATTATAACTAGCATTGTGCTAGCAAATCAAACAAATGAAAATTATCAAATCCTTGAAACTTTATAACGTATGGGAATAATTGCTTACATTTTTGCAGTATCCAGCCAAGATGGCATTATACATGGCTGCTGTTGGCTTTAGTTCTATTTTTTCCAAGATGTTCAGAATTTCATATGCACCTTTAAACTGCAACACAAAAAATACAGAATACTTACCGGAACATCATCAATCTACAACTGTGAGTGATCACTCAGGTATGGAAACAAAAGAAAGCCTCAATGCTCCCAGAAACAGTATGATGTTCAACAAGAAAAAAAACTTATGAAGTAAAAATTAAGTACATTAATGACAAAAAGGAAAAAGATAGGGAAAAAATCATCATTAACACATACATCTAAATCTTAAAAGTTAAGTTTGGCTGGTCAGCATTTGGTCACAATTGATTGGGCGTCACATTTGATGATGAAACAAAGACATGTCAAACCAAAGTGGCAAGTTTTACAAGAATTCCCTTCTTAACACAAGCCTCCAAATATGGATAGCCTTCATAGGAGTAAGTTTGCATGAAAAATGTTTAAGAAACAGTTGGCTTCTTTACGGATATCTATATATATGAAGAAAAGAAATCTCTAACAATCCTAATTGAAAACTTGTAGTTCCAGATCTTGACCTAATAAAAGAATATATATAAATTATTAACTTCTTAAAATCTGAGGCAGAAGCTGCTTATATCGGCAATCTAGAGAAGGATAAGCTCATTTCTGGTTAAATTGGACTCAAATCCCTCACATTTAAAAGATTCAATTCAGAGAAAAATAGGTTCAAGAGAACAAAATCAGCAAAAGCAATTCATGAAATTTTCTAACCTATCAACATGAACATGACATGAAGAATGTCTTAAGTCCACAAGCCTAAAATTGACATGTAGTGAACATTGAATTTACATCTTTCATTTTCACTAGCATACGTATTATGCTCTTGATTGTCTCTTCTTTTACGGTCAAGCCATGGCGACGTATTGCTTCATAAATAGGATGAACCTAACATTAAGAACAAAATTAGTATAATCAGATTGAAACATTTATCCCTATAGTCACTAATAAAATAAATCAAAATATCTTGCATCACAATCTGAAGTTAAAAAAAAAAAACTATTAAACATGTTCTACACCAGTATCCAGATATTAAATAATCAGAATGATGCAGCCTTGTAATGAGTAAGAAAGATCAAAATGGTAATCGTCAATAAATGCCAGGACTAAGTATGCAAAGTCTGTCAAGACTCTAGTGTTGCAAGAAAAGTGTTCAGTCCCCCAAAATTGAATGATACATGTAAACATTTTTACATTCAAATATTGAGGGTCATTAATGATGGGAGAGTCATTCATGATTGGCTTAGTCAATCCGTTCACTTAATTACAGAAGAGTCAAGGGAAGAAAGATAAAATAAACACAGAGTGAGTAAAAAATTCAACATATACTCATTCCCTTTGCTAAAGTGAAAGTTTTGGTTCTCTATTGTGGCCTCTCCCAAGATAAATGCTTTCCTCAAATGTATTAGTACAAAAGTTTTTCACTTTTACTAATACATAAAAGTAAAAAAGACATACAAATACAAGTCCCAATTCCCAACCTAGAATTTCATTACATCTATTTGCCATCTATAATGGGCTGTATAGATGGGCTTTATCGCATAAAAGTTTCGTCCAACAGACCTCAACAAACCAAATCAAGCTGGTAAAAAGAAAAAGAAAAAACCTAACCAACACCACAAAGAAATAACATAAGAATAGAAAAATACCAGGTGCATATTAGAGCCTTGTTCACTTGCATCAAGGATAGGCTGAAATAAATCCACAGATAATTCCAAACCTGACAGATACATGTAGTCCACAACATCAAGAGCTGCATGGACCTGTCATACTTCCCAGTTAATAAAAGAAGCAACCAATAACTAGGTAGGAGGTAATGACGCGGACGATGATGATGGTTATTATTATTATTATTACAATTTTTAAAAATTCACTCAAGAACCTAATATGCACCACAGCAATTGGTTGAAAATTCTAACAAATCCTTAGAATGCACAACTTCCATAATCATACGTTCGACATTTTTCTCTTCCAGCCAACTTTGTCATGGTGTTAAAACTAATTGTAGATATCTAATCAAACCAACTCTAGCCGCTAAATCAACGCTGTGAAAATATATGTTTTCCTCTACTAGGCGTAAAGACCACTCAGATTTCACTAATGCAAAACTGTATGTTAATGTTTTTTTTTTATTACAGTCAGTCATGGAACCATTTCAAATATTTTCATCACCTAGATGCCAAAGAAACAAAATAAAGAAGAAAACCGAAGGAAAACTTCTTTGCCATGACAGATCTGGTGCAGCTGCACTGGAAGAACTAGAGATGCAACTCTCCAAATGGGTTTTTGCAAAATTGAACACGAGGCAACTGCTCACTGGCATCTACCATGCGATAAACCAAATAATGTAGGCTATCTACAAAAAAGAATCCCATCTCCGCCTATGACATCCAGTAACTAGAGCCGCTGGGTTTATGGCTGTGTAACTAGTCCTGTGGCCCTAGTCTAGAATATCAAGATGCTCAACAAATATTATAAGAAATAAGTTGAGTTCGGAACTTAATTATAAAGCTCACAGAAGTACGCTACATAGTTCAAATCACATTGAAGATCCACATCTGGAAAAGGAAAGTATTTAGCCTCATCTCAAAGCTTCTTTAACATTCAATAAAGAACTTTTTCCAAGTCCAAATGCTCATCAAATAAGAAATCAGTTGAATTGGTAACTTAATCTCATAACAAATATTATGCCACATACTTGAAATCAGATTGACGGACCATATCAGAAAGTGAAAACAAATAGCCTAGTTTAAAAGCTGTTTCTACAGTCAAAAGAAGCCTCCAAATTCACGTTAGTATAAAGATAACCTCACACACGTTCTGAGAACTGCAGCAATATCTAATAATCATTGTGGATGCCTCCACCAAAGGTTGCACTTCGAGCTTACTATGCAGATTCTTGAACATAGATATGACTTCGTCAACCTGTAAAATTTAAAACAAAAGCCATGAAAACTGGGGAAAATTATAAAACATCATACAATATCACACTGTAGTATCTCAAGAGAACCAAGTTAACACAAATATGACAACTTTAGTAACCAGTGAAACAAAAACATTAGTAGATGCAATGTAAACCAACGGCTAGACAACTTGTTCAATTGAGCCAGTAAAACAAACAGTTCAATAAGGATATTAAGATGTTTATCACAGCACCCACGCTGATTCTCGACACTGCTGCTTGGCCACCAAAAAGAATTACTAAGTGCACAAATTTTTCTCACCTCTAACCCGGGAATGCTTGTTAAATAGTGAAAGAGGAAGACTGAAACTTGTTTTGCTCCAATTTCTATGCATCAAAAGAAAATAATCAAGTTAAAAATAACTCCTTCTGTCAGGTACAGTAAGGCAAGTATACCCTCCCAGAGCATGAAATAGAGTTTGAAAACAGCTTCAGTAATTCTGTTCACACTCATAGCCAAGGTATCCTGGAAAAAAGCCCTCAGACCAACATGTAAAAGAAATTGCCAATATGTTGCAATGGCACCTTTAATATAGCACGACACTTCTAGACTATCTCACACCAATTGTTAGGCAAAATCTCTAAATACAATTCAAAATTTTAGTGGAAAACAACACGAATATAAATTTTTAGATTTTTCAAAAACCAATTGGATGACTCCAAGAGAGATAGGAGGCCATTTCAAATATTGAAAATAACCATTCTTCCGTGGATATGTGGAATTAGAAATAAATTTTATAGCATCCCTCCTAAACATGTTCAATACATCGTCATAACGTCAAAAGCCATAAGAAAACGGGGGAAAAACCCAACCTGTCTTCTTGAGTGCACGAACAAGTTCTTCCATAGATCTTTCTGATGCCCTCCTCCCAAGTGACTTGAATACCTCTTCCAGAAGAATTATGGATGATATTCTTGCTACTTGAACCACATCTATCAATCTCAGAACCTCTTTTTCTCGATCATTTTCACACAAGGCTAACAAGTAGCTAACTGCCAAAGTAGGTTAAACGTTTTGAGACTCCACATGTTCCCGGTGGACAAATATAAACTAAAATCCGCATACGTGATTAATATCACAATCCATAAATGAATCCACATCTCTGTGCAAAATTCAATTCATTATAAGTATCAAAATCATACAAGTTGAATAAGCACATGACTGTTTACTGATAAAATCCCATGGCCACTTAGTCCTCAGTGGCAACTATTGTCATTATGCCAAGGCTCTACCATTACGGTAGTACTGATATAAAATCAATAATTTCGTTCCCTAAGCTAGAGCCTACAAGCACTAAATCATCCTTACTTAGATTTTCGTAAATCATTAGAGTAATGAAGCTCTTCAGACAAAATTACGTGAATTTGTCATCCTGTAAACCTAAGTATTAGTAAAAAGAAATTATCACCAGCTCTTAAACCTTCGTTTTCTATAACATAAAAAGGAAAGCTCTGAATACAAAGACAAAAGAACCAAAAAATGGAAAACCGCGTGGAGTCTCACATACGTGCTAAGCTGAAACCATCTTTATCGCCGTCAACCTCCACAGAGCTGCACAGCTCCTGAATCTTACCTTCCTCACCAAGCCTAATCCAAAGAAGCATTTCATAGTAACCCAATCTAGGCAGCGACCCCAAGCTCTCATCTTTGATGAACTTCAAAAAAAAGTGAAACTCTTGCTCCATTTCCAAGTCGATCAAGCACAGAAGGAGCGGACCATAGCTCTCCTCCCCCAATGGTAACCCCCGCTCTCTCATCAACTGAAGCAATCGATGAACACGCCAAACAAGGCGCAACAACTCCTCCTCATCACGGCTCCCCCTCGCCCTCTCGACGCACAGGCTGATCAACGCGTTGTACTCCTTCACCCCCGTCTCGCTCCCAAGCCTCCCGAACACTTCCATGGCCGCGTCCGGGCCGATGCTCTCGGAACAAAGCTTCACCAGCCGGTTGAACCGCCGGCTCTGCGTGTTTCGGTGTACGTGCTTGGAAGATGGGGCGGCGGGGGCAACCATCGGAGGTGGGATATCGAACCGATTGACCATGGCGATGAAGGAATCGGCGGCGGGCTGGGGTAGGATAGGGTTTGGGAGCGGCGTGGAGGAGGGGTGGGTGGGATGGGGGCGGGGATGGTCTCGGAGAGCGGCGGCGAGGACGGCTGAGAGGGGCTTCGAGCCTCGTCGACACATCTGTTTCCCCGCCGAGCCGACGGCCGAGCGCCGCCGTCTTGGCCGGCGGCGGCCTAGTGGGTAGATGTTATGCGCGCGAACGAGAATTGAAACAGCCGGTTATTCGGTTCGGTCACTCGAGTCGAGTTTTGTTTGTCAGCTTGTTTGCGATTACATTCCGATTTTCTTTCAAAATTAAATAAAGAATATATATCTAATGTTCTAAAAAATAAAATAATCTCCCTTCACAGGTGATGCCATCGCAAGCCATGCTCCACCTTGACCCCACCTCAATTGGCCTCGGCCCGCCATGGTTGCCCCGCCCAGCCAAGGTCACCGCCACAATCGCCCTGACCCAACCGTGGCCTCCTCTACCTCGTTTTCTCCCTCCCCATCGTAGATACCCCTCCTATTTGAGTACGGATGATCGAGTAAGTTGCTAGTTGGGGGTCATTGTACTTGAAGTTGTGGCCGAACACAAATGTAGTGTTTGTGGCATTATCTTCCCATATTGCGTACTTAGTGAGAGGCTGAATATTCCCAGGGAGGGGAATATGCCACTTGGGATCGAAAAATTTTGGGTCCTAGAATCAACCCTGTGACACTTGCCATAGCAGCCGCCTGCTACAGTCGCCCTGCTCCGCCTTGGTTGCCCCCGCTCCGCCACGATTGCCCCCACC
>JAVDBV010084079.1:0-37009 GCA_032619315.1 Piper longum | reverse complement strand
TATAATTTGAATCAATTTAGACTAATTGATGAATTATTAAATTTTTATATTTGACCGATTTGGACCGATTCAACTGAACCGATTCTTGTCCGATTTAGACCGATTCCGATTCCGATTCCGACTCCCTCAAAAATCGATTCCGATTCCGATTCCGATTTTTGCAACTATGGTTTTGATTTTATTTTTCCTGATAATCTCAATGAAATGAGCATCCTTTACAGATCCTTCACTACTGAACAGGTTAATAAGCCAAACAATAGGAGTTTATTTTTTTAGCTTTTACATGTTTTATGGAATGGTGTAGTGGAATATGATCCATCCCCAATTATTTGGCATCAGCTGAAAGATAGTGATGATAATTTTAAATTTTTAGGTGTAGTAAATTTGTCATAGGTGTCTTTAAGGAATTAGTTATTTTATTATCTGAAGATGAAACTCATTGAAACACGTGAAGGAAATTTGAATTGTTGTCCTCTGCAATCTTCTTGCCCACTATACACTAACACGGTGCCTTCAAGGTTTCACTCAGCTGTTATGTGGGAGATAACTTTAGATTCCAGGGTCATCATCTCATCCTTTAGGAATCCCATCAACATCATGCATATGGACAGGTCCTCATACTAATTATTAGGTTCATAGGAACATGAAAACTTGACATGCACGGTTTTACTTTTAACTTATAAGAATGTGATTTCTTGTTATCTTGCAGGATGGGGAAAATTCGTTGGAAATGTGTCTGGAGAATGGGATGGTTATGGTGCCGATTTTACTAGTTATGGAATACCTATTGAGCTTCCTGAGTCAGTCGTTCCAGAAGCTTACAGAGAATGGGAAGTTAAGGTTTTTGATTGGCAGACACAATGCCCTACCTTAGCTCAACAAGAAGAGCTGTCAATGATATACAAGGTGATCAGTTTATTACCAACTGTAGGATGTGAAGCTGATGCTGCAACACGCTATAGTATTGATGAGAGACACATAGGTGGTGCAAACAATAAAGTTTCGGCCTTTGCATACCACCCTACTGGTTGTTATTTAGCTTTATGGCCTATAGAAAATCATAGTTCTAGCAAAATGTTTGAGCTAGAACATTGCTTAGTTGATCCCCAAAACAGGGAAGTGAGAGTTAGGGTGATACAGGTTGTTCGAGCAGAAGGGACAGCGATGAAAATGTGTAAAATTAAGGTTTTCTGCGAGCAGTGGTATGGACCATTTAGAAACGGTGAACAACTTGGTGGATGTGCTATCCGTGATTCTAGGTTTGCTTCCACGGAGGTCCTAAAAGAATCAGAAGTTGTTGGTGTTTGGGAGGGTCCAAGCTATGCTGCCTGTTTTCAGGATTCCCAAACGGTGAGTTTCCGCTCTCTTACGATGACAATTGATCAAGTCAGCTTTTCTCAGTTATAAAATTGTTGTTTTCAGGATTATAGCATTATTGTCTTCAGATAATGCTAATGACTGATTGAGTGCAATAGTTTTTCCGGAAATATACAAAATTATGTTATTCAAATGCTATACTAATTGTTCCTTGTCTTTTTAGCATGCTCTTCTAATAGTTTATCCTGCAGGATTGCTTGCGAGAACTCAAAAATGACAAATCACAAAAGGTGACTCGAAACCAGGATGATAAGGTGCTACTGCCGAGGCAGTTGTGGTGTTCTCTGAAAGGAAATGATAATTCAGAGATTGTGGGTGAAGTGGGATGGTTATTTGATCACGGAAAAATTCTATCTTCTAAATTTGTTTTCTCCAGTGATGGAATATTGAAGGCAAGTTTTTTTTTTTTGATTGGTCATAATTTTTTTTCTTGCCAGACTATGTCTAGGTTATGTTTTGTAGAAGAAAAGAACACTAGTTTTCGACGTTGATCATAGTTTATGTATCCTCTAATTATTTGGTTAATTTGCTTCCACTTCTTTTGGCAGGAGGTGGCAATTGGACGCGAGGCTTTACTTTGATACCTACTTCAGATGACCAATTACTAGCGGATATGTTAACTTGCGAAAACGCTAAATGTATTATATTTACATGGGCATAAATAAATTTTGTACCATACAAGTCTCATGAATTTGCAATGAAGATCTTCCTCCCTTTGTTGTTGGGTGTTGCGTTTAGTTTATGTTTTGATGTTGAAGAGGAGCATTAATACTCCAATAGACATGTAACTATAGGGCAAAAATGCTCGGCCACTAGAATCACCAACGAGGTAGATGATAACATATAGCTTGGATTGTTGAAAATATATGAGCTGTGACTTTGATAAATATTAAAAGTTACTTGATACCATAAATGTTTCATGTCAAAATAAAAGCTATTTTTTTAGAATAACACCTTGGGAGCTTAAATTCGGGTAATAAAAATATTTTAATTTGTTTGTGAAACAAGTTTGAGATAAATAGAATAAAGATTAATTTGTACCGTCCCGTTTTATATAGGAATAGTTATTACTTGTACCTTACTTGTTGCCACTCTAAACATACATTCAAGTTATTTTAAGTTTTATAAATTAAATTTTTAGTACATTTTAAAAAATATTTTTGTAAAATAAAATAATTTTGTAAGGACTTTATATTGGTTGCATTCTACTAGTTAAAAATGGCACACCAAAGGTTGGCGCACGTAAAAAATATTCACAAAAAGAGCAGCAAAGCTTCCTCCCTGCGATTGCATCTGATTCCTTTCCCTCCTCGTCCCAAAGTTCGAATCTTTATATGCTTCAACTTCCTCGCTTCGTTCTGTTTCTCGCCATTTCTGAGTTCGTCGTTGTCGAATTCGGTGGAAAGTAGCGTCCTTTTTCCTTTTTTTGTTTTGGTTCGGGAAGTTGGGAATTCAGCGGGGGAGGTGGAGAAGGATGTCGCTGAGGATCAAGGCGGTGGTGGACAGGTTCGTGAAGGAGCTGCAGGAGGCGCTGGTTGGGGACATTGAGGATCGGAAGATGAAGGAGAGGGAGATGCAGAGCTACATCGAGGAGAGGGAGCGCGAGGTCGCAGAGAGGGAGGCAGCTTGGAAGGCCGTGCTCTCCCGCCGTGAGGTAGTCATTTTACTCCCCCTCCTCATTCCATATGTTTTCTTATTGAGGTTCTAGTTTTTGTTTTCTTAGTAAAGATTTTGATTACGTTGTTTAGTCCTTAGTAGAGTTAAATTGTTAATTATAATCTAATATGTTAGGATTGATTTGGATAGGTATAAATCTTAATTTGAAGTTCGTGATGAATGGAGTGCGGTAGTTAGTTATGTGCATTTTGAGACTTCTTGTCTATCAGTTGTCGATTTTTACGATTGAGATTCTTGTTATTGGATTGAATGCTTTGTGCTTTTGCATGGTAGCTAGTTTGTATGCAATTGGAAGATTGAGATTGTATTGTATGGTCATTAGAAGAATTCACTTGTTATTATAATTAGAGCTGTTCATGGCTATAGTTTGATTTGAAGTTTGTGATGAATGTAAGTATGGTAATTAGTCATGTGCATTTTGAAATTATCCGTCTCTTAGTTGTCAACTTTTATGATTGAGAATCTTGTTATTGGATTGACTGTTTGTATGCATTTGAAGATTGAGATCGCATTGTATGGTCACTAGAAGAATTGACTTGTAATTTATGATTAGAGCGGTTAATAGTTATGTTAAGATCTGTTTGGATCAATAAGAAGCTGGATTTAAAGTTTGTCTCGAACTCAAATGAACTGAGTATATGATGTTAAAGAAATTAACAAAGTATTTGTCTGTGGCTTTATAATCAAAGTTCTCATTTTTAGAATGAATGTTTTCAATGGTTGCCAGCATATCCATTTAGAAATTGGCATTGCACTGCTGTGATAAGAAGAATTGACTTTTGGTTTCTGAATAACATGTATGAAACTACCTTATCCAAAAAACATAAGTATGATGCTTTGTAAAAAACATACACTAAGGCTTTTCCGTAAGGATACGGACTTTCATGATTCTATCTATGATGTGATTTACAATCATGTGGAATGAAGGACTAAGATACTCTTCGGTATTGTTTCCTAGTAGTTGTGATCAGCATTTGAACAGTCATCAAGCTTTGTAGAGATTGGTGAACTGCTTCTTTAGCCTTATTGAACAGGTGCAATTTGAAGCATAGTCTCATCCACTGATGGTATGCCTCTAGGATTAGAGAGTGTGACAGTTAGGTATTGTCATTTACTTTGTCTGTCTTTCTAATATACTTCGTCATTTGCTTCAAACCGACAAAGGTTTTCAAGTCCAGATGAGAGTGGTATATTAATAGTTCATCACGTTTGTTAGGGCTTGCATGTTAAAAGCCAATGATTGTTCATTATATGCATGTGCTAAGCGTATGTTCTTGATACTGTTCAATATTTCTTCATGGGGACATAAATCTGGCTCATTTGTGTTGATTTGTCCATGATGAGGTGTTGATGTAGTCAACGTTCTTGTTAATACCTGCAGGGCAGTGTACTGTACAATTTGCATATATTTCTTAAAATGATTGGTTTCTCGACTCTAGGGGCTTATCAATTCTGTCCACAATTGTTGTCATTTTGAATCAATAGGTTTCAACTCTCCCCTTCTATTCTTGTTGTATTTTCAGTTCTCTTAGTTGATGATATGAAGACATTTGCCTCTTTGTTTTCAGGCCGAGATTGCACGACAAGAAGCAAGGCTGAAGATCGAGAGGGAGAACCTTGAGAAGGAGAAAAGTGTGCTGATGGGAACTGCATCAAATCAAGATAGCCAAGATGGCGCTCTCGAAATCACTGTAAGCGGTGAGAGGTACCGCTGCCTAAGATTTTCCAAGGCCAAGAAATAACACCTCCATTTTGCACCAACACCAAAGATCAAGATTTTACTGACCTTAAACCTGAAATTCTAGCTTGCATTTGTCATCAATTACTTTTAATCCTTGATGGAGAGTACGCAAAGTCAGGAGTGTCTAAAGAGAAGAAATGTTCGATCATGTCTGAAATAGTTGTTTGCAAAGCATTTTCTTTTCTGCTTTTACTGATGTGAAGATGATGATTGTAAGCATTAGCCCAAATCTCATTCTCAATCAAGGATTACTCTTGTTGGTTTGCAGAACACATACTCACATTTCCTTGTATATTTTTCCCATGATCTTTTAATAATCTTACCTGCAAAATACATTTCCACGAAGCTCACATTTTTATTGTTCACTTGTCTACAAAGGTTTCTTTCTTGAAAAAGTTGACATCAGGATTCCTCATAGATTTGAGCCACATGTCTGCCATCACCGTAGCTGATATGCTTCACAGTGCTTCCACCATCTTCCCACTTTGAGCTTGTCATGTGCTTGCCTTCTTCTACTCCCCGGTTGGCGTCGCCGTCTTCCCCAGCCCATATGCCACCACCCACTGCATTGCCGTTAGCCGCTGCTTCTTGCTGTCCCCGCCCTTCTGCATCCTCAGCCCGCCAACATGTAAACTCATAACCTTAAACCTCTTCTCTACTCCTTCACCTTCTGATTGTGCTTAGTTCGCCTGAATTAGATCCAACACCGGCCCACCCGCTGCTTCATACTGCCGACAAGGATCCCTGGCCTACGCTACTACCATTATAGTCACCCCCTCTCCGGCCAACCTTTCCTTTTCCTGCTCTTCCAATGACTTTGCCTAGGTAATGAGCTGACGGGGATCTTTGTCGCCTCTCAATGGCTACATGTCAAATGGCGCTCTCTCTTCTGTCAAATCTGCTTGTACCTTTAATGCCTCAACAACCATTGCTTCAATTTTCTGCACAGAGAAAGGTAGAATCTCCTCCAGAGTTACTGCCTCCACGCTCTCTCTTCTGTCAAATCTGCTTGTACCTTTAATGCCTCAACAACCATTGCTTCAATTTTCTGCACAGAGAAAGGTAGAATCTCCTCCAGAGTTACTGCCTCCACGCTCTCTCTTCTGTCAAATCTGCTTGTACCTTTAATGCCTCAACAACCATTGCTTCAATTTTCTGCACAGAGAAAGGTAGAATCTCCTCCAGAGTTACTGCCTCCACGCTCTCTCTTCTGTCAAATCTGCTTGTACCTTTAATGCCTCAACAACCATTGCTTCAATTTTCTGCACAGAGAAAGGTAGAATCTCCTCCAGAGTTACTGCCTCCACGCTCTCTCTTCTGTCAAATCTGCTTGTACCTTTAATGCCTCAACAACCATTGCTTCAATTTTCTGCACAGAGAAAGGTAGAATCTCCTCCAGAGTTACTGCCTCCACGCTCTCTCTTCTGTCAAATCTGCTTGTACCTTTAATGCCTCAACAACCATTGCTTCAATTTTCTGCACAGAGAAAGGTAGAATCTCCTCCAGAGTTACTGCCTCCACGCTCTCTCTTCTGTCAAATCTGCTTGTACCTTTAATGCCTCAACAACCATTGCTTCAATTTTCTGCACAGAGAAAGGTAGAATCTCCTCCAGAGTTACTGCCTCCTCCCTTACGTTCCATAGTCCTGTCCTGATTTGCTCCACCCTTCGGCACTAATTGCTGCTACCATTGCCGTCACTGCCGCCACTGACCCGGCAGCGCTTAGAACTCGCACCCTCCTCTTTCCCCCTTCCTTGAATGATTGCAAAGGCAATGCCTTCGAACACAATCTGCTCTGCCGCCTTCCCCATCAGCTCATCCATGGCAGCTGCTGTCTGTATCGTCGACCTCAGCTCCGTAGCTCCAATTCCAGCTAGCATCTAGAACAATTTGAAGCTGGTAATAGAACTCAAATCTCCCAATGGCAGCACAAGCGACTTGGAGATCTGCATTGCCAGTTTTGGCATCTCCTTCCAAAGAGCTGGACATCAAATGGATTCATGGCAGCAAGGAATCCCCCATCCCTAGTCTGAACCACAGACTGCAGCCCCTTCCCCAACTCCAGCACGCAAACCATCGTCTCTAAATCATTCTCATTCTCATCTTTTGTCGCCAGTTTCAATTGTGGCTTAGCGGAGAAATCGAGCTTGACCCCTCCATTGCCTTGTTCATTTTCCAACAATTGGAGGAACTCTCTGGTCACACACTCTTCATCAGCATCGAATCCATATTGCATCTTCCCCACCTTGATTTTGCTTAGGTTTTCGGGTTGGATCATGGATTCCAGGGCTTTGATCTGTTGGGCAATGGAGTCCAGCTTTGTTAACCTCCTTTGGTGCACAGGATCATTAACAACCTCCTTCACGACCTCAATTGAAGCAGGTGAACTACTCTCCTTTGTAGCGGCAGCTCCTCCTCCTCCCTCACCTCTTTTATAAAAAGGGAAGGTTGTAAAAGCCGCAACTCGAGTCATTTTGGTGCACAGGATCATTAACAACTTCCTTCACAACCTCCATTGAAGCGGGTGAACTACTCTCTTTTACAGTGGCAACTCCTCTTCCTCCCTCACCTCTTTTATAAGGAGTGAAGGTTGTAAAACCCGCAACTCAAGTCGAGGTTTTATAACCGTTAACCGGTCGGTTTGATCGTAGTCCTAGTCGATTCAGCTTTCAAAACATGTGCGCGGGGCTGAGGCTAACCGTGTGCACGTACTATAAGGGTTCATGTATACCCAAGTATTCGATGATAGCATGAGATACACATTAGCTGACTGAGTTATCAATAGATGTAAGAGAATACAGTTGATGGTTTTGTTTTTTTTTTCATTTTATAACTGAAGAATTAGTTTAGGCCAAATAACGTATTAGGACGCGTTAGACCGTATTTAGGTGGTTATTAGCTATAGAGCATGTCATTTGGATGTTGTGGTATTTATTTTATTTTATGGGAATTCTCCCGATTTATTTGGATTTTTTTTAGATTTACTATGAGTTAGTTATTATTCTTGACTTGAGCCGGAATCAAGTCAAGTTTTATTTATGAGTTTGGAACCGATCACCCGACGCCATTTTCTTCCCCAGCCACCACGACACCAGAATCACCTAGCGATTCTTTCACTGCTTCCAACACTATTCTGCCGCCGCCAAGGCCAGCCATGGTCCTGATTAGAACGACCAATCGCCCCTGCTGAACTCGACACCACCGTGGGAGGTCATCGCGGTCGTGGTTGCCCTTACCATCACTACTATTGGGTCGAGCTCGTCGAGATGGTGTTGGCCCTTACTCCCTATTGCCCTGTCAGAACAGTCACGGAAAACCATCGAAAATTGCCGAAAAATTGCCAGAATTTGCCAGAACACCAGATTCACCAAAATTTGTTAAAAATCACCCGATCTTTCGTCGAATTCCTCCTGTCAAACCACAGGTTGCCAAATTTGAGCCTCGAACCTCGCGATGAAGCCCTATTTGTCGCCAACTACCGACAACGCATGAGGTATAATTACTTCCGATTTAATTATTTAAAATTAATAATTATTAGCACAATATGATAGGATTGATTGTTTGATATAATGAATGACTGATTGTGAATGAAGTGATGACTTGCATGATTTGCTTAATAATAAATGGATGTTAGTGATCTAATTATGTAAATTAAATCTGAGCATGATATTTGACTACAACATAACTTAGAAGAATATAATACAATCGGTATGAATAGGATGAGTTAAAATTATTTTTACACGGATGATTATTGACTATGATGGATGATTGTGTTGTGAGTGTGATGTTCATGCTAAGTTGATGCATCATTCAGTCAGTGGGCGTTAGCTTCTAGATTTAATGTGTAGGTACGAAATAGGAGCTTGCCGCCTAGGTGTATGGATACGCTTGAAGCTTTTACCTATGGACACGCTTGAAGCTTTTACCAGGTCCGTTAGGACACACTTCTCAGGTTTTATCGCTCCATTTTATTGGTGATTTGATTTCTAGATCATCGGATGTGTCAGGTGGATGATTTATCGGACCCCACCTAACACGGGCTATCTAGTTGATTATTTTTCGGAATTAATAACCCTTGAGGATGAGATCCCTCGAGTTTGTTTTCGAAAATAAAATCTACCTCAAGTTGCCTTCGGGCCTATTATAATGAATTGTGTCCCAGCCCTATAAATTATTTTTATCGAGTTTTCAGTAAAACAGGAAGAGGTGAATCGACTCGCACATACCAGGAACGGGTGCACGTGCCAGTCAAAGCGGGTTTTGGATTAGTGAGTGGACTGTTCCATTCCCGAGGGATCCTAATAACTCCACGTTTGAGTGTGTCACACCCGAAGGACGTGGAGGTTTATAGGTATTGTTAAGTACAGTGTATGTCCGGACTTACGGTTCAAAGAGTACTGAAGGCGTATGCCTGAGAGTACTCAGCCTACGTGCTCAAGGCCAGGAAAAATATGGAAGTTTGGAGAGGGCTTAGGACAAAGGTTTTCCGAGAGTGAGTTTAGAAAAGTATTGCCAAGAGTGGCACAGTATCAACTAGATTGGGAGGTTGTTGAGTCCTCCTCTGTAGTTGCCCTTATGAGAATTCTGAGGAAGATATATATTTGTTTGTTTTCCATGAGAGTTATCTCTCATGTTTCAATTTGATATTAATTATTTCTAGACCAGTGACAATCGTTGTTGGTGTTTTCTTACTATATATGTAGGTGAGGAAGATGAATGGAACATGCCGACCTTGACGATGGAGTAGATATTGCATTGCACACACATACCTAGCTCCGCGTCGACTTTTTGCGTATGATGTGATGTGGTTTGAATGATGCTTATGATATACATGTTTGAGAATGTGTTTGTGAGGGTCGTATGCCCTGATAAAAATGTTTGGACTTGTTTTAGAAATATTATGTAAATGTTTTGGGAAATATTCTAAATGTTCATGACTGATTTTCTATGCTAAGAGGAAAATTAACCAAATATTATGAGCATGATTTACAGGTGGGGCAAGACCCTAGACTTCGACATGTGTCAATGTTTTAATCTTATTGTGGTGAAAACTATTGTTTTTATATATACTATTGTGCTTTGTTTTAACAGGTCATCCCCGTATTGCACTTTAAGGGAGATTTTGTCCGTTTTATTCCAGAATTTTGCATGAATTTTGTTTGCTATTTTTATTATCTTTGGCGTGACCATCATCATGACATTTATGTAGCATCTTGCTAGGGTTTTGCATCTCATTCATTCATTGTTTATGCATTAGTGGGGTACTCCATCTTGAGACGTCGAGAGGGTTACATCGTAGCCATTTAGGCTTTGGGTACCAAATTAATAGGTTTACGAGTAATTCGATCAATTGCGGTCCGGGTTGAAAGTGAATCGGATTAGGGTATTACAGTGGCAATGGCGGTGATGGCCGTATCAATAATAGTTTTGGTGGTCCTGGGTGACGAGGGGATTGAGGTCAATATTTTTAAAGTGAACGTTTGAGTAATGTAGGCTTCAAGATATTGTTGGTGTAATGATAGTAGTTATAATGACTTGACCCAAATATAATATAATAAGCCTAATTATTTTTAAATAATGTTTAATCGAAGTCAAAGATTGTAATCACTATCTCTATTAATATACTATAGTTTACTGTATAGGTATTGATTATGAGATTAATTACATGGACTAACCACTTAATTAAGAGATTTTACAATCTGCTACTTTCAAGAAATTCTCTCTCGAAAGTTTTTTTTGGTTGATGAACCTAATTTGAATTTGTATTTAGAGAGACCCTTATCTTAATATGGTCCCGGATTGGCTATGATATTATTTGTAATGACTTGGCTTAAATACACTATAATAGGCCTAACTATTTCTTCAAAAATTGTTAATCAAAGTTAAAGATTGATAGCATTATATATACTAATATATTAGATCTTACAAGATATTAAATGTGAGACTAACTAACTGGTTTATAAGGATGATTTTATCTTTTCTTGAGATATTCGATATCACAAACTTTGATCCCAACTTAAAATATGGGAGACAACTTATAAAAATCTAATATGTTATCACAACTCATAGAATAAATAGACTTGAAAATCTCCTCAATCACTGTGTATCTTTTCCAAGATCCAAACGAGAAGTTCATGGGCATTTTTTTAGTTTCATTTAATTTTAAAAGCCCTAATAGTTCTAATCAATGGCTGCTAGTTAATATTTTGTTTCTAACCCACGCATTCCCATGATTATGGACTAAACGTGGAGACACTTGAACATGATATATATTGACCTCTTATAATAATATAAAGCCAATTGGATGATTCATTTCTCGTTAAAGCCAGCTAAATATATATTGTTGGCCTTATAATGTCCCCATTGAGTCATTGACATTATGTAATCAACATATAACATGCATATTAGGCTTCAGATCCAATATAAATGAAGCTTGATCAGATGATTAGTATAGAAGCTGGAGTCTCAAAATATAACTGTTTCTATAATCTGGGTCAATCTCAAACAATTTTAATTTTTAACTGTACACGATCATGATTTTTCTTTTTCTTTTTTTATTTATCGACCAAAGTTTCTGCTTCAAGTAGTTGTATACATGCATAACTTATTATTGGTTAATTTACTTACTATAAAGAATATTAGCACCGTCACATGAAATATTAAAGTTTGATTAGCACGTCTAAATGGGACGGCTAAGTTCAATATTTAATTATTCTGTTGAAAAACATTGCTATAAAACTGTTTTGTAGAGACAAAATATATACATATACACTAGATCATTTGAGCACTTGTCCTTCATGATCATCTCCTGTCTGTTCTTCTCATATGCCAAGGTAGATTACTTCATGAATAGTTATGATACGTATGTTATTCTTTCTTCCATTAATGAAAACTACCAAATTAACAAGCTTGCCACTACTTGCAGGTATTTTTTCTAGCTGTATGAACTGGTTTTAGAAAGCATTTGAAGTAAGAAGCTGCAGTTATGTTAGCTAGCTCTTCTTGCTGTCTGAATATTTGGGGCTCACTAGATCAGGGAAATAATGGTTGGTTGTTTGGAGCATTTGGGAAGAGCTAGCTGGTAAGAATTTTTAATACAAATTACTTGGGTGTTACAGCTTGTTGTTGGGAATTTTTTATATTTTTCATGTCAAGTTAGTGAGATGTGTGATGGGGTAATTCCCATCTTGGAATTATGTCAATTTATGTGGAAGTGTTTCGTTGTGTGTATGTACTTTTCTGTGAATGGAATTTATCTCCATGTATTAGTGATTTGAAAACAATGTCAATTGAATTTCTTGAAGTTAAATTAATATTGATTCTTATATCCTCTTAGTCTTCTTACCATTGATACCATGGCATTGTTAAATCCTCCTCGTGCTAAATATAGAAGGGTACTTCATACTTGTGATTCTTTTGTTTGTGCTGAAATCTTGATTTGGTTAGAAGTAGCAAATAAATCGTGTCAAACCTCATTATTTATCAATTTATTTATCTTTGTATATTCTTCTTTTCCTTCACTTGTTTATTTTTATTTTCTGGTTTCGGACAGAGGATTAGACTCGAATTTCATAACACTTGACTCGTAAAGTAAATTTATAGTACAAATTACGATAAAAAATGCATAAAAATATGAAATAAGAACCCTTATTCAAATGAGCGGAGAACAATCAGGGGGAGGGTGGTGTTAACACTCCCCACGGCATGCATGGCGTTTTGTCGTAATTGGGTTGGTTGGGTGAGCCGTATCCTTGATTGCATAGTAATTAGGGAGTTGGCCTTATACTTTGAGTCAAGTGGGAATTGGCAACTCATGAGTTGGCTTCCACATAAGTCCTCTATGGGAGTTACAAATCATTTATCAGTTTTCATCTTAAAGAAATAAAATGCCAGTACCAGTCAACCTATGACATCTTTCTGTATATGAGAAGAGATGGTTATAAATGTGGCTCAAAGAGACAATTTTTACCTTATTTAAGCAACTCAACATTGTGATCCCCCCTTTCTTCCTTTCATGATCCATCCATATCAAGTAGATTTCTCCTACATGAACACTTATTAACTGTTTAGCAGCTTGTAGCATTCATTCATCAACCAAAACTTTGCTCAATACAAGCTGGATTTATACTTGCATGAATTTTTCTATATATATATATATATGTGTGTGTGTGTGTGTGTGTTGTGTGAACATTTCATGGGTCTTAGAAATTAGAATGTTCATTTTACTCATGTTGATGTGAACATTCCATGGGTCTTAGAAATTAGAATGTTCATTTTACTCATGTTGATCTCTGCGTATACTTAAATTTTACGAACAAATTTATCAGCACTTTTGCTTAGGAAAGCACTAAGTTCTTCAGCAAGCGGACTATAAAGGGCTTGTGTTGTTTGGACCAAGTGGGAAAAGGTAAAAGCTTTTTTGCTGAGCTTTTGATGAAAAGTTGAGAGATACATCTCTGGTTTTTTGGTTTGTTTGTTTTTTTAGTTGACATAGCTCAAAGCGTTGATGATTTTGGGTTTATCCCACACCATATTTGGAGGTGACTGATGACTTGTATAAAGGCTAATGAGAAAGTCTTATTCCTTAAGCTAACTTTTGGATTAAGAAAAGCGCGTGACATCTATTATAAGTCCCTTTTGGGGGTCTGTTGGGTCTAACAGTGGTATCAGAGCCTAGTTGATTTTGGTGTTGCCTCGGTTTGCCTCATGGTATGTCAGCCGGTTCGAATTGGAGTCTACTGGAACTTCACTATAACATGTAGACCCAGCATGTGTGAGCCCGAATTGGAGTCTCATGGAGCTTCACTATAATATGTGGCCTTACATGTGGTGAGGATAAGATGATTCGGGTGGTATGATGTGTGAGGGGGGGAATTATTGGGTTTATCGTACATCATATTTGGATGTGACTGATGACTTGTATAGTGGCTAATGGGAAAGCCTTATTCCTTGAACTACTTTTTGGATTAAAAGATGCCCATGACACTTATTGCAAGTCCCTTTTGGAGGGTCCGTTGGGCTTAACACATGAGTGAATTTGACAAAGTTTCATCTGTTATTAATTTGAAGTTTGATATTTTCCTTAACTAATTATATTTTAGATGGTTTTGAGTCCGGGACTATTTTTAACTTGCGTGGGAATATTTCAAAAAATATATACATTTTCATTGCTTCTAGTTTGTTTGTTAAATTGTGAAACAATAATGTTGTTAGTACTGTGTCGTGTTAATCTGGAAATGAAATAATTTCTGTATTAATTTTAGTTTGTATCCTGAATAGTAGAAGCTCAGGTTTTTATACATTTTACCTAAATGAAAGGAGTTGTTTTTGTTGCGTAAGGATGGGCAAATGCAAGCATTGCAGGTACTATTCCTCATTTAAGAAGGTGCTCTTTGTCACATATACTTGGAACAATTTTATCTCAAACGTCTATATCTCTACATATATAGTTATAAATCAGAATGCGCAAGTGTAGAAGCTTTATGTTGGCATGCAGCTCAATTATAGCCTAAAAGATATTGTTTTTGGGTTACCCAATTATACTCTTCACGATATTGTGTATGCATTATAATTGGATTGGATCGTATGGTTGAATTGGTTAATAATGTAACATTGAGAATGGAGTTTCCAGAAATTTTACAAATGAAGTCAAATGGTGATTGTTCCTCGTTTTTATTTTTTCGTATAAAAATGGTGATTTGTTTCTTCAGGAGCTCTTCTCTACATAAAGAAAAAATTCTAGATAGAGAACCTACCATTGAATGCTTGATGGTTGCTATATCACTGGTTGGAGCTGCAGCAATCACAACTTGTGTAGGGACCATATCTGATTGGTTTGGTCGTTGTTCCATGTTGATAATCTCCTCACTTCTCTACCTTATCAGTGACTTGGTGATGCGGTGGTCTCCCAATGCATATGTCCTCCTCTTGGGCTGACTCTTGGTTGGTTTCAGCATAGGTTTGGCCATTACCATTGTTCCCATATACATTGCTGAAACAGCTCCATCTGATGTGAGGGGATTGTTGAATACCATCCCTTAGTTTGGTGGGTCTGGAGGATTGTTCTTGGCTTATTGCATGGTGTTTGGAATGTCCTTGATAGAAAGCCCCAGTTGGAGATTGATGCGGGGAGTTTTGGCAATCCCATCTCTTTTATACATTGTCCTAAATGTGTTCTTATTGCTGGAGTCGCCACGCTGGCTGGTGAGCAAAGGAAGAATTATGGAGACTAAAAAGGAATTACAGAAGCTACATGGTTGTGAAGATGTTTCAGGTTTGTGGAGAAGTTTTTGATGAAGAGAAAAGAAATGAGGTTTACTTCTTAATATGTGGAAAACTGCAATTTAATTTTAAGTACAACTGGTTCAAAAAGAGGATAATTGATTGCTTAATTGGCTAAACTTTCTATTAATAGGCATTTCAGGTCTGCTACTGAAAATGAATAAAAGCATCAATTTGCTGTCATAGAAATTTACTCAGCTACAATGAAAATTTTCAAGTGATGGAGCTGATATATGTTTCCGAATCGTCTAGCTTGAACAGAATTTTACTTGAAAAGCTAAAAAGGTCCTAAAGCTGACCTTAAGGTGAAATTTCTTTGACAAACAGTACATAAAAGCTATAATGCCCTAAAATTTTACTCATTGTACCAAGCATCTGTATGATTGTCCTATTAGAACAGCATTTGCTACATCCTCCTAGATCCAAACAAGTTAAACTCCTAATGTTACATTTTGATTTAGTTGGTATAAATTGTTTGACTTTGAAGAACTATTTTTTGGTTTAAAGCTTCAATGTGGTTCTTATTTCTATGTTGTATTTTAGTAAAAATGGCTCTTCTTCTAGAGGGTCTGAAAGTGAGGAGGGAGACAGCCTGTGAACACTACATAATTATAAGCCCTACATATGACATGGAACATGATCAGAATGCTACTGAGAAGGAGAAAATCAAACCATATAATGGGCTCCTTGTGGATCCAATGATCACAAGTAAGCAAGAAGAGTGGGATGAGGAGAGCCTCCAAAGAAAAGATGGAGACCATCATTCTAATGATAATTTATACAAACCACTTCTATTAAAAAACCCAACTAGCTTAGATGGGACGGATATGCAGTCCCCTACATTTCACATTAACGTTTTGGGCATGAAAATAATAACAAGTTTGTATTGGGGAATGGAGTTGGAAATGCAGCTGCCTCATCTCTGCTTCAACCATCTGAAACAGCAGAAAAGTGGCCAAAATGGAAGAACCTCTTGGAGCCAGGAGTGAAGCATGCCTTATTTGTTGGAATAACCATCCAGATTCCCCAGCAGGCATGTTATCTTTCTACAATTTTTTAGAGATACTCTGACTGATACTCTTATCTTGTGATTTTGTTTACTTAAATTGAAGGAATCTGAAAGGATTCACATAGCCATTAAGAGAACAAGTAAAAAATGCTATTGCAAATACTTGGTTTTAGACTAAGTAATATGCAATTCCATCAAGCAAATTCACTCAACCAGTTTCCTCTGTCTCTGATGCCTTTTTTTTCAGTAATGGTTAGTTTTATGGAGGGAGCATTTAATTAAGTAATGTTAAATCTCATAAATGTAGATGTTTCTGTTAATAAGCATTACTAATTTCCAGCGCCAGTGTATAAGAATGTAATGAATCGCATGCATGACTGCAATGGATAATCCTTAATTTAATTAATTGTACTTTATGTCTTTGGAGTGTGCAGCGTTTTGACATAAATGAAGTTCTTTATAACATCCCTCAGACCCTTGATCCAGCTGGTGTTGGAGTTCTTTCAAACATGGGTGTTAGCTCAACTTCCACTTCTCTTCTATTAAGTACTGTTGCTGTCTTATTGATGCTTCCTTGCATTGCTATTTCCATGAGATTAATGGGCATATGTGGAAGAAGTACCACAATCTTTACTTCTTTCTTGAGATCTTATATCAAATTCCAACCTCCTATCAAATGTGAAAGTCAATTCTCCTCCGTTAAGGCTCAGACATGAAAAAACACAACACACATTTTTCTTGGCAACTTCTGTTGTGACCAACAAGTACTTCAAATGATAAAATTAATTTCTTGATTTCCATGGCCGGTGCTTCTTCCTACTACAATTCTTTTCTAATAGGCTCACTCATTATTCTAATTATTTCCAACACTGTGGCCACATCTTGTAGCATCAAAGTCGCATAATGATGCCAATATTAGTCATGCTACACATTGGAGATCAAGACAAGTTGGCATGGTACTTGTTCATGACAGTTAAATCATGTGTTAAATTCATTTATCTTAACAACAGTTCAAGTTTCTCCTAAAGTGGTGATGAATTTGTTAGAATCGATTTATCTCAGAGTTTTAAGCATATTCGATGAGAGTCAGTTCGTAGACACGCTTGTTGTCCTTTATATTTGATTGTAATAATATTTTGGAATATTTCACTACAATTTCAAAAATAATAATTTATTCTTCAAATCTCTGTCAATTTTTTTTTTAAAAAAACCCAAAATAGCAATCGGCAACGAATGTCTAATTATTAAAAAATGTGATAAGCAATTGTTTTGAGAAAAAAGAGAGGGAAAAATTTAAAAACTATGACGGGCAAAAATGAAGAAAATAGAAGGTCACCTAGAATCAATATTTATTGAACAGTCAGAGCTGATGACTAGGAAGGGGACTTATTAATAGATGAACCTAAACCCCATTTTATACACTCGACTAATTATAAAAAAAATACAAAATAACTCTAATCATTGATTTCTTTCATGTGCTAACTTTTTATAAGTTAAACAATTTTTATTTATAAATGAAAATGAGATATAGATCTTAAATTTTGATTATCCAATTATTAATAAATTATTTAACCCATTATATTGTATTTTAGATAATGTCGTTACAAATAATATCAGAGTAACATGATTTTGTATTAGATGGTGGGCTGTTAAATTATGTACGTTAGTTAGGCTGTCGGTCACTAGTTAAAGAAAGTCGTGGATTGAGGTTAGCAACGGACAACTATAAAAATTTTAGAGATGAAATTTTTTAAAGTAGATTATGAGATCCCTTAACTTAGTCTTATAATATTTATTGAGATAAGATCTTTTTATAAGTAGGAATAAAATATAAATTTTAATTTAATTAATTATTTTAAAATAAATAATTTAGGCCTATTAAATTATATTTTAATTAACTTCACGTCGATAGGTACTACTTCCCTTGTAAACTGTCTATACAAAAAAAAAAAAATCCATATGATCTGAAAAGAAATATATTGATGACATAATGTATGGTTTGTCACTGCTTGGCTTCTCCGGGAGGTTCTTCCCTCTCCTTTTGTCTTTCTCTCTCACCCCCCCCAAGCATGTGCTAGCCCAGACATGGGTCCAACCTTCCCTAGAACAGCACTCCGAAGATCACTTGTCTTTTACTCTCCGATCTGGGTGACAATATTTTCTGATCTTGATGCAGGTGAATTGACCAGGAGAGCTGCTCTGCAACTTTAGTCATGGCCATGAAAGAGAGAAAGATTCTTGATCCTTTTAACCACCCATATAATGGAAGGTAAGAGTGACCCAACAACCACAGATCCTCTCATGTAAACCACAAGATGGAGCCATGGAACTACACTTCACACATTGTTTTTGTTATCATCTTCCATGTGAGGAAGCCTTGTTTGCCCATGAAAGAATATGTAACATTAGTGTCAAAAGTTTAAACAGCCTTTGCTTGAGTACTTAGTTTTGGTGTTTTTTTTTAAATGGTGGGTTAGCTTCAATTCATTGGTTTTTTTAATGTATTTATTTCGTGTTGCGTGAATTATTTTAAAAAAATCATTGTATTTTGGATTTAACATATAAAACAAAGAGCATATGTATGTGACATGGCTATCAAACATGCTTCCATGCTGGCCACACATACAAGAACTCCCACCAAGATATACACATTCTTTAAATTGTCCCAATCGAATATTACATACGACAATTAAATAATAAATAGGTGATAGAACATTAGTTTAACCAACATGATCAGAATAAATACGTGGCGACACTTGTCATATATATTGACTAAAATCTCTTAAGGGTTTTTTATTTTATTTTATTGTGTGATATATAACTTGTTCACTGACTTTATAAAAATCCATAAGCTTTTATATGTAGTACACAAGGACGGCATAGAAAAAATTGAAACAAAAAAAAATGATGAAGAAGATAGAAATGATATTCAAATAGTATGGTTATTTGTTATGATGAGCTATGAGTTCCATCAAATTATACAAAAAGGTTAGGTTAATCAGGTTATGAATAAGCTCTCAAAAAATAAAGGCCTAACATCTAAAACAAGTATAATTATTGAGTAACTTCCAATTTTTTTCTAGAACAATAATGATGTTAAAACATTTAAAATGCAAATATTTTCATAATACATAAATAGTTATAATTTAAATTACTAGATAAGATAAAACTAGATTAAGTTGCATGAATCTATACTTTTAAATCAAAATTTACATTTTATTATATTCAAAGGAGCATTTATAAATAATGAAAATAAATTATTTTAAATTTAAAATGCAAGCATATTATTATTTTTTTACATACCGAGTTTTTTGCTGGCAGCTATTTTTCTTAAATAACTATTGGAGTTAATATGAAAGTAATAATTAGGGATGTGTTAGGGTCGAAATCTCGTATTTGATCTCAATTTGAAAATATGAATCAAAATTTGATTCCTATCTTAATATTATTTTAATTTTATTATTAATATTATTTATTTATTATAAATAACATTAATTTTAATTTAAAATAGAAAATAATTAAAAATTATTTTAAATATTTACAAATATAATTTTATAACTATGCTAACCCATTCTCAATAGTAATTATGTAATATGATTTTTTCTTTTATGTTGACAAAAGTTTGGCGACAAGAGCAATGGCAGAGCTGCCACCCTTCACGTTTCCTTGGCTCCTCCCGCATACTCTCTCTCTCTCTACACACGCAGGTAGATTTTGTCTGCATGAACAAAGATTTGCTTTTTTTTTTTACCGACTAGATTCTCCCAGCGTGAGCAAAGATTTGATTTTTATGCATGGTACTCTACTTTGTATGTATACTGAACAATAATGATAAGAGGGATGGGTTGCCGGCCCTGTTCGTGCCGAACAACCTCATTGTCGTGCCATTTGCAGTAGAATAATGGAGTTTAGTAATGGTGGGGGGGCGGTATCTGGTTGCAGGGGCTTTTTTGCCCCCCCCCTGGTGTTGAAGCTTTGATGGTAGTTTGACTGGATCTTGCTCCGTTGCACTGTCTGGGTTAGATGGTTTTGGCAGCTTGTGGCTGGGAGTGTGAAGAGTTTAATTGTGGGTGGCCTTGGATGTTTTGATCTTCGTCTCTCTTTTTGGAAGATTCGAGGGGTGCCCATTTGTTGGGTGATGGTTTTTGGATGAGTTGGTGGGAAGGAATTCATCTGGGTGTGATGATGAGGCTCTGAGCTTTCTGAATTCTACGTTCTTTTTTTTTTTGTGATTTCCAATATTTAGTTGTTTGATTTCTTGATTGTTGATTGAGTTTCTCACCCTTTTGGTGTTTTATGTTAGATCTGTCAACCCTGTTGGTCTAGGAGATTGATTCATTCTTTTGGAAAGGGAAGTACAAGGATTGGTGCTTTTGGAAAAGGTATAAGCTTTTGCTGCAAAGTTGAGTGATGAATTTGCGGGTTTGTTTTTCTTTTTCTTCGTGTTGCTTTATCTTTTGTGTAAAAGAATAATTATTTTAATTTAGATATAGCTTTTTCGCGATTTCATATGAAGAATATCCTATCACATTCCAGGTTTAAAGGTTTTACCAAGTTTAGGGGTATTTGTTAGTGCATGTTTGTATCCTTTTTACCTCGCAAATTCCTATCCAAGGTTCTGAGTGTTTCTGAATTCTGGGATTTTTGGGCAGCGGAGGATTTACTTTTTGTTTGCTCTATCATTTCTTTGATGAATTGCTATAAATTTACAATGCTATTCATTGGGCAGTATATGATTTGGGAATGGATGTCGGTTTATGGAACTAATCTTTGTTTGACTTTTCTGTAGGCTGATTGATTGGAGAATAGGAGTTTGTTAGTTTTGCAAAGATGAAGGGAGCCGTTCTTGTTGCCATAGCTGCCTCCATTGGAAACATGCTGCAAGGCTGGGACAATGCAACTATTGCAGGTACGAGCCTTAATTAAGAAAGCTGCAATCATGTTCCATTGCTTCGATCATTAATGAAGTGAACCACTTTCTTTTCCATTTTTTAGCGTAAAAACAATTTAATGTAGTTTTCTCATACTAGAACATTGCAATTCATGCTTCTAATTGATGACGGCTAAACTTGAACTGGATTGTTTGCCGTTGATTGTTGCTGCAGGAGCTGTTCTCTACATAAAAAAAGAGTTCAAGCTGGAGAGTGAACCTACCGTAGAAGGGTTGATAGTTGCCATGTCACTCATTGGAGCTACATTTATTACCACATGCTCAGGGGCCATATCTGATTGGCTGGGCCGTCGACCAATGTTGATAATCTCCTCAGTACTCTACTTTGTCAGTGGTTTGTTTATGTTGTGGTCTCCCAATGTATACGTGCTTCTTTTGGGGAGGCTTTTGGATGGATTTGGCGTAGGATTAGCTGTTACTCTTGTGCCTGTATACATATCTGAAACAGCTCCATCTGATATTAGAGGATTGTTAAATACTTTGCCTCAATTCACTGGGTCTGGTGGAATGTTTCTATCCTACTGCATGGTTTTCGGAATGTCATTGACGGAGAGTCCAAGCTGGAGACTTATGCTTGGGGTTCTGTCCATTCCCTCGCTTGTGTACTTTGTCTTGACTGTATTCTTTTTGCCAGAATCTCCACGCTGGCTTGTAAGCAAAGGGCGGATGTTGGAGGCAAAGCAGGTATTACAAAGACTACGCGGACATGAAGATGTTTCAGGTTTGTTATAGATTTTTCTTGGAAAAAAAATACAAATGAGGTTATTATTAAGACGCGTGGAATTGCAAAGTTTGTGTTAGAAAGACCATAGAAAAGAAAAAGAAAGAAAAGGAGATTTGACAACCCAATCAGCTAACCCTGTAGATAATAGGTATGTGCAGCTGCTACTTTATTGAGTAAAAATAGTGATTTTCTAGTATACATGGTCTGGTACGACCATGTCTGGTTCATAGTGGTTCACATTTACCAAAAAACCAACATTGCTTTTCTGGTCAACAAAACTGAACGATGTTTCTGGACAACCTTGCTTGTTGGAAAATATTCGTTCCACGAAAAAACTATGTTCCTTTCAAGAATTACATGAAAGTTATCTTAAATTTCTCAGCATGATATAGTTACAGTAAGTCTCTTTTATCATGACCTTTATTAGCACCACCATTATTGTACTGTCATTGTTAGAATATTGATTGGGCACATCTCCCGTGAATCGACCTTGGTTGCCTTTCTAAGCCTAGCTTATGGAAGAACTTGTCTTAGTATTATCCAGTTCTGAAGATATTAGAAAAATTAATGCTTGGTGAAAATTGCTTGAAATTCTAAGTTTTGGTTTGAGGTTTCTAACTTAGGTGTTATATTGTAGGAGAAATGGCTCTTCTTGTTGAGGGCCTGGGAGTGGGAGGTGAGACAACTATTGAAGAGTACATAATAGGTCCTCCAGATGGAATGGCTGATGATGAGGATGCTGCTGATAAGGAGAAGATCAAGCTATATGGCCCTGAAGAGGGTCTTTCATGGGTCGCCAGACCTGTAGCTGGACAAAGTGTTCTTAGTCTTGTGTCTCGCCATGGGAGCATGGACAATCAAAGCATGTCCCTTATGGATCCTATGGTCACACTCTTTGGCAGTGTCCATGAGAAGCTTCCTGAAATGGGAAGCATGCGTAGTGCTCTCTTTCCAAATTTCGGAAGCATGTTTAGTGTGGCAGGGCAAAATAAGCAAGAAGATTGGGATGAGGAGAGCCTCCAAAGAGAAGGTGAAGATTATCACTCTGATGGTGGTGGTGCTGAATCTGATGATAATTTGCACAGCCCGCTTTTATCCCGTCAAGCAACTAGCATGGAAGGGAAGGATCTCATCCCAACATCTCATGGTAGTGTTCTTAGCATGAGAAGAAATAGCAGTCTTATGCAAGGAAATGGAGAAGCTGTTAGTAGCATGGGCATTGGAGGTGGCTGGCAGCTGGCATGGAAATGGTCAGAGAGAGAAGGAGAAAGTGGAAAAGAAGGGGGATTCAAGAGGATTTATTTGCACCAGGAAGGTGGTAATGTGTCAAGGAGAGGGTCAATAGTTTCTATTCCTCCAATTGATGAACCTGTGGAGGGTGAGTTCATACAAGCTGCTGCTTTGGTGAGTCAACCCGCTCTTTATTCCAAGGAGCTCCTGCAGCAGAATGCGGTGGGTCCTGCTATGGTTCACCCATCCGAAACAGCCGCAAAAGGACCAAAGTGGAAGGACCTCTTGGAGCCTGGAGTGAAGCATGCTTTAATTGTTGGAATCGGAATTCAGATTCTCCAGCAGGCATGTAGTCTATCTCTGTCTAGTTCTAAATGTTAAAGTTGAACTCTCCTCTGATAGCAACTGTGTGTTATTGTGATTTTTTTCAAGAAAAATTTAAACAAAGGAATCTGGAAGGATTTGCAATTGCCAGTGGAACATAGTAAAAAGTCTATGTTCTATAAACTGAAACAAGTATCTATCTTCAGTCCGCTCATTTTTCCGGAAATTGCTGCATATTTGCATTAATAAGCTGATTTGGTGTTTGATTCTCTTGGATTTTCTTTTTAGTATGTTTTTCTGAAGGAGTGTAAATACCTTCATTGACAGTTTGACAGCGCCATTTTTAAAAGTGATGGTCTACAAGTCTGTCTCTCTATTTCCTTCCTATGATGCAACCATTTGTCTGTAATGGTTAGTGTAGGCCTAGGTGAAGCATTAAATACGATGATGAGTCTAACAGGAATGAACCCGTTGTGGCTGATAGGAATCAGCATGATTGTATTGGAGGACTCTTATGGTACTCAAGGTACTAATCCTAATTTTTTTCTTTTGTGTTTTGCAGTTTTCTGGCATAAATGGCGTTCTTTACTACACCCCTCAGATCCTTGAGCAAGCTGGTGTTGGAGTTCTTCTTTCAAACATGGGCATTAGCTCAACTTCTGCTTCGCTTCTGATAAGTTCTGCCACAACCTTTTTGATGCTGCCATGCATTGCTTTTGCCATGAGATTAATGGACATATCTGGCAGAAGGTATGATAGTCTTTACACCTTCACTTTGTCTTAGCAACTTATGCAAGGTGATAAAGCTGTGTTTACTCGAATTAAAAGAAAATTATAGATTTGTTTTCTTAGTCTTATATTATCAATTCCATCCATTTTATCTCATACTGTTTTAACAATTTAAATTCAAGCTCAGAGAATTAACTAGCTTATGCAATCACTACAATAGACAGGCTCATTCCTCTTCGGTTAAGTTTTGTGGTTATTTTTATGGACTTACTCTTTAAGTAAGACAATGCATCAAGGGATTGTGGTTATTTTTAGGTACCTACTCTTTAAGTAAGACAATATGCAAACACCAGTAGTCGTAGCTTTGTTTTGACATAATTTTCTGTTTGTGTTCCAAAAAATATTTCATTCGATTGAGTTGTTTCTTTCCATGGCAGGTGGCTACTTCTTGCAACGCTTCCTGTTCTAATCGGGTCGCTTATTATCCTGGTGATTTCAAATGTAGTGAGCATGGGATCTGTTCTACATGCTGTGCTCTCCACCATTAGTGTTGTGGTGTATTTCTGCTGCTTCGTCATGGGCTTTGGCCCCATTCCAAACATCCTTTGCTCAGAGATCTTTCCTACAAGTGTTCGTGGAGTCTGCATTGCCATTTGTGGCTTGACATTTTGGATCTGTGACATCATTGTCACATATTCTTTGCCAGTCATGCTCACTTCCATTGGTCTAACTGGTGTTTTTGCAATTTATGCTGTGGTTTGCTGTATCTCCTGGGTGTTTGTGTTTCTAAAGGTCCCAGAAACAAAGGGAATGCCTCTGGAAGTTATAACGGAGTTCTTCGCTGTCGGGGCAAAGCAACAGGCTGCGGCGAAAAGTTGATTCCTCCCGAGGGAACTGTTATCTGTAATAACTCGGTGTCTAGGAATGTCAGCCATATGGTTGATATTATTCCAAGGAGGAACTTGTTATTCATGGAGTTCACTAAAGAGAGCGCCATGGTGATCAGGTCAGGGAAGAAGAGGGAAATGAAGATTGCAAAGACGATTTTGACACTTGCGGAGAAAAATTGTCATCAATTTTATGTTATAAACTATTATGGTTCTGTAAAACATGTCTGTAATTTATCAAACTGATTGTTGTCAATATGGATCGACAATGAATTTTTTCCTTTGGGGATTATGGAGATCCCTGAATATTATTTTTTTTAAATACTGCAAATTTTCATGCATAAGGAACTTTATCCATGCCTCATGGTTTATAATTTTTCATCACAACACAAAAAAGTGCTAAATCCAAAGAAACTCTACTCCTATAGAGTTTCATAGCTTACATGATTCGGTCCACGGAATGAGAGGAAAAGAAAAAAATCAAAGCTGTAATGAAGAGGGAGAGAAATGTGATAGATTTTAGCATTTTTCCTCATCACCACTAGTTTCTTGCAGTTAGTAGCCTTTGCAAATGAGAAATCTTCCTCATCAACATGTTCATGTCTTGGGCTAGATGCTTCTCCACTGGTTTGAAGGCTTTTGCGAGAATTTGCCACCAACTTAGCACTCTGTAAGGTTGGAGACGTCATCCATTTCAACATCTGACATGTCCTGATCTGAGTAGTACTGCCCTTTTGACATGGAAGTTGGCCCACTCTTCAAGTGTCCAGTGGTGTTAAATGTCTGGAGTGAGTGAGCAGGAGATGCTGTTGGGCTCACTCATGGACTTCGTCCAAGTTTTCTGCTATGAGACATTGCTCCTTCTTCATTGCAGCCATATGCCAATTCTTTATAGCTCTTGCTGTCTGCTGATCAAATATGGACTTTTTCATCTGGGAACCCATTTGGAGTTTACCAATCGATTTCATGGAATAAGAACAAACCAGCGCAGACAAATGGTGATAATACGTATCTTGAAGCCTTGACATGTGTATTATCTAAAACTCCCTCACAGGACTGCATACCTGAGATACTAGTGCATAAAATGGAAGTGTAATGTAGCTACACAAAAAGAACATTCCTGCCCTGCAAAGTTGTACTCATAATTAAAAATAAAAACTACAAAATAATTGATCAAATGGAGCTCGATGTTATTGATGGAAGTAAGGTGAATCAGAAATGTATGCAGGTTATATGATTTAAACTTACCCATTGCAATAATAAGGCGGAGATTTTTGTGGAAGCAAGACCTCAATCCAAACTCATACTGACCAGTTAATCAAAGAATTAAATATATCAATATAAAAAAAAGGCTGTTAAAGGAGAGGTGGGTAATTAGGAGAATCGGATACTTACCCATATCCACAAGAAGTATATGATTTCAAAAGCATTCTGCAAGCAATATTGAAGCCTATAAACAACTTGAAATTACATTTCCCAAAAAGTTTAATTGGCATCCAATATGCTATTGATTATTCCTAATAATGACCAAAGAGAAGGAACAACAATGACCTGAAACAAGGTGAAATGGATTAGAAAGAGAACTAGTCTTGGGCTACCAAAGCAGAAATGATTGTCACCAGGTTGAACTAAAGGCATCCCTTGTATAACAGCATGGTGATCTTTAATTTATAGTGCCATCTTTGCAATAATAGCTTGTAGTTTTGCTCCTACTGCCAATATTATATGTGAGAAATCATGTATTAACAATCCAGGAACCACGAAAGAAAAGTATGAATAGATCACTCACAACGACAGGAATTATGCAAACCCAGAACATTGTCTGCCATCCTGAAATAATGACATTTTGAGAAATTGCTTGTCTCAGTAACCATAAGAATTGTAGTGGAAGAATGTGTTAAACATCAAAGAGTAGGAGAGGAAACAACTAACCCCGAACATTGAGGAGCAGAAAAATAACAGCCGATGCCCATAAAAGTGAACTGTAAAAACATCAATGCTTAGCCTAAAGTTTGAGAAACTTCATATTTCTTAAAGGTGAAGAATTCATTTACCTGAGAAATAATAGCTACAGAGAGAGAATGCTACATGGTTTGATGAATTTGAAGAAATATTTTGGATGAAAGGTTGACTTCTTGTGTTTATGTCAAGGTATTTTTGTAAGTAATTTATCACGATAAAAAAAAAACGAATATAGAGGAAAGAGACCTTATTGATACAACAACTTTGAAATCATCTTCAAGTGGCCTCTTAATATACTTTTGGAAGTCAAAATTGTTTCCAGGTGATAGATGAACCTAAAATCATCACAACTTACACAGTAGAGAAGCATGTTCGTCTATTTGTGATTTTGTTAAAAAATGCTAAACATTAGAAACTTATCTCATTAAAATACTTACAGCAATAAATCCATGACGCTTGGTTAAGTAATGTGTCTTACGAACGGACCGGAAAAACTGTCGAAAAAAGCTCATCTGCATTGAAATGAACTTGGAATTAGATCATAGAATATGATAATTTTCGGGGGGATTCATAATGACAGAAAATTTCAAGCTGGAGACAATTAAAGTCTACTGAAAATCCAAGATAAATATCAAACAGATTTAAAAATACAGATAAACATCAAACATAAAAAATTAGAAACTGGGTATGGCTGAGAAAGGTTCCTACTAGGTAGAATAACATTATAACTCGCACCAGCTTGTATGAGCTTTCACAAAAGCTGTGTCATAGGAAAATCGAAATCTTGAAGGATCTGAAATAGAGATTTGCTATTTTGAGTACATTTGAACTTTAACTCTAGCGTACATTGATCCTCTTAGCTTGTTAGTGACAAATACCATTTGAGAATTCATAATCAGGAGACAGTGTTTCTTTTTCCCATTATTTCTACCGACGAACCTGCAACAAAAGATCATGAACCCTATCCAAACTTATGATATAAATTAGTTGTCAATGAAAAAAATGAATGAATTTACTCCAACTTGTTCATCTAACATTTAATCGTCCAAGGGCCATGATCGTAGCACTGCAAGATACATGAAACACTCCCAAGAAGAATATGAACATGTGCAACTGATGTATCCCTTCTGTGGAAACCAGTGGAACCTTTCCGTATTGTTGGAAATGCATCAAAATTCAGGCAGACATTTATTCATGACTAGGTTATAGAAAGATATCACCATCAACATCATCACCATCAAGTATATAAACATGGCAAGATCACAAAAAAAAAAGACAATGATTAAACAACTTTGAAAAGAAAATTTTTTCAATGAGGGTTGACTAATTAACCTGAGGACATTTATAAGATGGTGATCCTGCTGCCAACATTCTTCTTTGTAAACTAAGCTTAACCAGAAGTTCTTCCCATAGAAGCCTCTTATGTTGTGCATCTCCTGTCTCTTTGACAACCATAGGAGTTGCATTGTTCATGATCCTATTAAAACTATTGTTATTGTATAATTTACATTTTTTGGTTCTGGGTTGTTAGATCCTATTTCAGAGTAAGAAGGAAGAAGTAAATATATATATATATATATATATATATATATATAAATTCTCGTTAAATAATAAGATAGATTATAATAATTTAATATATTAAATATAGATTCTGATTAACTAAAATATAGATCTTAATTGAAAGAAGAAATATTTCATGGACCTCGGAATTCAGCATAATCAGAAGAAGTATTTTACTTAATAGCTTGCTTTTTTTATTTTTAAATAGTATACACTATGATCAATTTTATACCGCCAATGCTAGCGTCGGTCAGGTCCATCAAATTTTTTCCATTGATTAATTAAATTTATTCGGCCAATGATAATCCCTGTGTATGGGCATGAATGTTTTAAAAAAGTTATTTACAACTCATCAAAATTATAATTATGGGCATATAATTCATTAATTTAAAAACCCAACTCTACATACACAATCTTCTATTTAATTATTGGTCAAAATTTGATTAATTACTTAATTTTATACCGCCAATTCTAGCCTCGGTCAGGTCCATCAAAATTATAATTATGGGCATATATTCATTAATTTAAAAACCCAACTCTATATACACAATCTTCTATTAAATTATTGGATCAAAATTTGATTTTTTATTCTTTTGTTGATTTACTTAATTTCATGTTGGATACAGGGATATAGTGATATCCCCATTTTCTCGTTTCATCACTCAATTTTCGTTTTTTTTTTATTGTGGGTCCCTTTTTTATTTTTTGAGGATTTCTTATTACTGATGGGATAATGTGTGAAATCTGCAATGTTTTTGATGGGTTTGTTGTTTATTTGTGCTTGAGGTGATGGATTGATTCAATCTTGTTCCGATTGGGGCTCTGGTTAGGGATTACGTTCTGAATTTGTTAGAATATATGGATTGAGCTGCAAATGTTGAACACAGCGAAATTAATGGCTTAATTCTTATTATTGCTAGTTTTGGCGTGTAGTTTTGTTGGTTTGGGAAGCAAGACTGTGTGGATTGTTCGTATTTGTATTGTTTTTTTTTTTTTAATATCTGTGCTTTGTTGATGGGATTATCTGATTTTGATTGTGGCCTATGGATTGAGCTGCAACCGCTGGGCATAGTGAAATGATGGGTCCATTCATGTTGATGAAAGTGGTAATGTAGATCTTGAGGGAGTAGAAGCAAGTTGATCAGAATTGTAGTGTTTGTGTTCTTAATGAAGTTGTTTGGCAATCTGAGTATTAGATTGTCTCTGCTGAGGTGTTGATATAGCACACTGTAATTGAATCTGGTGGTTCACTTTATGCTGTCCTGTTTTATGCAGATCGTTTGTTTTTTTTTATTTTTTCCCTCTTCCTTTCCCTTTGCAAATGTTCAATGATAAGATTCCTTTCCTTGATTTTATTTCTTGACATAGGTGTTTCATTAAAGTCATCAGATTGATGCCCTTTGGGATCAAAGAGTATAAACTTTGCAGTCCAGTCGGTGCAAGTCGGGAAGAAACTTTACAGTTCAAGCTGTCTGCAGGTATTGAAATGACCGAGTTCTTTACCTGTTATATCTCTTTTGGGCAGTCACATAATATGCTTATTTTTCCTTCTTCAAGTCTATGGATTTTCTCACTGATGCATGCTAGTCCTTAACCATTTGTATGAAGCAAGTAACATTAATAGGTGATCAAAAGTTTAAAAGAATGTGTCTAGTGGATAACTGGGTTTTTTTGTTTTAGTTTAAGACCTCAGAGTGCAAGGCTGGTAAAGTTGCTTTAGTCGGGTATTAACCTTAAATGATGAATCTTTGTCGTGGAACTGTCTGTTGTGAGTTGTTTTACTTGTCTTTTATACTTGCTATTAGTTTGTTTGTGCTTGATTTAGATAAAACAGAATCGGACTTATGGTGTACATTTATACATGCAGCTTGAGTAATGTCTCTTTCATGTGGCTAACAGCGAACGCGAAAGATCAAGTAGTGCAGACATCTTCATTGGGGGCTTTATACACCTCAGGTGATTCACTCCTTTTCTTGGTTTCCATGGTCAATCATCTGTGTTTTAAGATCCCGGGTACTGTATGCTGGGAGGTTTAGATTAATGTTCTAATAGAGTCCGATGTTATTATTGTATATGTTTGGAAGATATAAGCAAACCACTTTTATGAGTAAACCTAGAGCCTCGGATTTGTTTTTCATAAATCATTTTTATGCTATGAATTTTTCTGTGGTATTCTTTGAAGGAAGTACTATGGAGGTGATGATGAGAGCCTATAGCATTCAATAATGGGATTTCTTTCTTTGTTTGGAGAAATACTTGCTGGGCTTTTCTCATGGTTAAGAATATATCAGAATTTTTTCCGAGTACAAGAGATGGGTGACCGGATTTATCTGTTTCAGATTAGCAAGGCTATAGCAGGTGCTGACAGGAAAGATTTGATGAGAAAGCTACCAAAGTTCATCTATGATGAGGAAAAGGCTCTCTTCTGTTTCTCCTAATCATATACCTTACCGATCTGCAAGTTTTAACTACAATCTGGCAGCTATCATGATTATTTTTAGTCTACATTTTTTTTGTTGATTTGTGTCATTTCGTAGCCGAGTGTTCGATTAAATACCGTGGTTTTATTACTTGCCAATTACAGATGAGTATGACTCTAAAAGCGTTGACGGACAAGATAGCCCAGCTTCGAGCAAGCGATGTACCAAATGGTGCACCAGTAGATTCAGATGTCTCTATAAAACCTTCATGAGACTTGCCCCCAAACACTGTTAAAGGCCATAACCTCCGATCATCATATGAACAAAATAGTTGTTGCCTTCCTGCTAAATGTGTATGGCCCTTCTATGAGCTACTGCACCTTGTGTTGTGTGACATACAGCATAACATGTAGCATATTCAGTTAGCGTACACTTTCTGTGATATAATCTTTTTGATATCTGCAAATTTGGTATCAATATCTGTTCACCCTGTTCATGTTCACATTAGTGATGGCTGGTGTTCACTGCTCACCTTGTAGGTCATTCTCTGTTTTCATACAGGTAAGCCGACTTCTATTTTCTTCAAAAAGATTTTTTTTTTCACTTAAAAATGATCTTTAGTCTTGTGTTATTGTTATTAGGAGATGACAGAACTCCATTAATTTCTGTGGTCACCAAATTTGCTGATTGAATCTCGGATAAATATGCTGTTGCCTTTATTATAAAAGAAAATAAAAAAGTACAGTTCTTGTCCAAATTGATGTTAATATGTGTTGTTATTGTGTGAATGATTCAGTCATTTGTTTGGTTTCAACAATTGGCTTCTTCATGTTTGGCTTACTGTACCTCACAACAAGTTAATTATTGCCACTTATAAGATACATGATTCTGAACTCAATTCCAAGATTTTCAAAGGTTAAAAGACAAATGCAGTATTCAACCAAAGTGGGGGTGTTTATTGTTCGATTGAGTTTGAGTTCACCATATGTTTGGTACCAAATTTGTTCGAGTTAAAATTCTATTCGAATTAAGTGAGCACGAGCACCTACGTTCAGCTCAACTCTTGACTCAAAATATATGCAAGATACAATAATTCAATGATAATTTATAAGATACAATAGTTAGTATATTTTTATCCTAAAAGGATTCTGAAATACTTCCACATTTGACCAGGCAAATTCAAACACTGGACTAGGGATGGGATTCTGACCTCAGATCAGCCCAGATAGTCAGAGCTCCGATCTTAATCACCAGGTAACAAGTTAGACTAAAATATGAACTGTTCAATTTAATTATTAAGCAATTTAATTCTAATATAAAGGTTGATGAAATTAGATACATTTCATTAAACCCCCACCTCTCCTTTGATGGTGATTATTTGATAATGTCTATTTCTTGCGCATGGCATGATCAACTTCTTCAATTTTTATCATATTTAGCTGCTAAACTTCAAACTTCTTTGATTTTTTTGTCATATGCATGACTTTTAATTTTATCTTAGAGTTACTCTATGAGAATCATTTCTCATTCAAGTATAGCTTAATTACTTGCCCTGATAGTAATCAACTTAGATATCATTTTGAAGCAAGTCTGATACTGTCTTGGACTTCATGAGCATATCCTTCATGTCACCTACTATTTTTTTTTAAATAGTTACTATGCCATGACATTTTTCTCACAGGTGGAAATCTAATATGAACACAAGACCCTCTAAATGAAGCTCACCAACTATTTTTGTCTTCTTTTTATGGAGAATTTAATCCTGGTAGTATCCCATTTATTCAACAAAGCAAACATGAACTCAGGACTTATCTTGCTTCAAAACCAATCAAGATTGAAATTGTGAACATTTTTTGTGAGAAGAAAGATTGGCCTTGCAGGCTACCTACCACAGTCCAACTCAATAACATCATCACTCATATATATTATTTACTTTTCTGGGTTTATAACCAAGATGTCAGCTTCGTACAAATTTTCTATGTATACTTCTTTCCATATGTCCCTTTTAAAACAGTCACACATGGACTGTCTCATAGATTGTCCTTAATCCAACTTAACCTGTGGTTGACAATTTGATGCAAGTTCACAAGATACGGCACTGGGCATTTCATGCTTTGCTAGTTAACACATTTTTAACCATATCTGTACCTATATCTCTATTGATACTGTATTTAAGTAGATAGAATAGTGGTGAAAAACACGGGTGTCAAAATCAAAGATCATATGCATGAGACTTTTAGGGTTGCTTGGAAAATAAAACTTTTGGTGAGAGATGCAAATTCAGGCACACATTAATCATAATGGTTGCCTACTTATTCTGAAAATAAGTTTTCAGGCACACATTAATTATGGTGGTTGCCTACTTATTCTGAAAATAAGTTTGTCCAATGGGAGATTCAGAAGAGGAAATATACAAACTTGGCACAACAAATGGTAGGCGTCCCCTCAATCATTCTATTTCAAATATAACTCATGTTTTTAAACTATGCATCCTTTACACCCCTTATAAGTTCATTTCGAATATTATCCAACATAAATTAGTTTATTAGTCACACATCTACTAATTAATAGGGTAAAATTTTGTTTATAAATAAGAACGAATTACAAATCTTTAACAACTTATTTAACTATTTTTAAAAATATGATTTAACAAATTATATTAACTATTTTTTAAAAAATGACTTAGCTCATTATACTACGCTTTAAATAGTACGAGAGAAATCTGATTTTGTATTAGATAGTATGTTAGATTAGGGATATTAGGTATATTATTGGTAATGGGCCAGAGAAGGAGTGGCCTGGGATAGATGGGGGTTAAATATAAGAATTTCGATAATAAAATTTCTTAAAATAGGTAAATTATAAGATCCCTCAATTTAATCCTACATTTAATACCTATTTGAAGTAAAATCTTGTTTATATATAAGAATGGGTAATTAATTATTAACTTGTTAGAATATAGATCTTTAAATTAGTTAACCACTTTTAAAAAGATAACTTAGGCTCATTAACTTTTTAAAGAGACAACTTAAACTTATTAATTTATACTTTGGGCCTAGCTTTTAAATGACGCTTCCTAATACATGCGGTAAAAAAAATTAGGGTGGCATTTTGAGCTGTAACATTCCTATAATTGTTTGCATGGTCCACGCATGGACACGATTACAATTTTATAATTGTTCACACCAATACATAGCTCATCGGAACATAAAGAAATTTATGTCATTATTTAGTTATTATCTTCCCACTTACCCCGCCCTAACTCACCGCCGCGAGTTACATCATCCCCACGCACACAATTCACAATTCATAAATATTTTCAAACCGGCAACTTATTATGGTGGCATGCCGAATAGTTTTTAGGCATCTCTCCGATGCTATAAATAAGCCTCCCCGAGGCCACAAACCCCATGAAAAAAAATTAAACCAACCATGGAGTACTCAACCACGTTGTTCCTATGTTGGACATGTTTGCTGCTGTTTTCTTCCTATTGCATGCTTGCACTCCTCTCCATGAAGACGAAGAAGAAGAAGCACAGCCCTCCTCTCCCGCCGGGGCCGACCCCTCTCCCCATCGTCGGCAACCTCAACCTCCTCCGAGGCCGCGACGACCCACACCGCCGCCTCGCCGAGCTCGCCGCCGCCTACGGCCCCCTCATGACCCTCCGCTTCGGCCGCGTTACCACTATCGTTATCTCGTCGCCGGAGCTGGCCAGGGAGGCCCTCCACAAGAACGACGGGGGGATCTCCGGCCGCTTCGTGTTCGACGTCCTCCGCGCCGCCGGCCACCACACGGCCAGCGTGGTGTGGCGGCAGCCGGACCCCAAGTGGCACCGCCTCCGGGCGCTGTACAACAAGCACCTGTTCAGCTCCCGGAGCTTAGAGGCCAGCCAAGGGGTGAGGAGGAAGAAGATGGAGGAGCTCCGAGCCGCCCTCGACGACGCCGGAAGAGCCCGGCGAGCCGTCGGAGTACGGAGGCTGGCCCAGGGGACGCTGAACAACGTCATCTCCAATCTCGAGTTCTCCGTCGACATGGTGCAGCTCGGCTCGGAGACGGCGACGGAGTTCCAAGCTCTGTGCCGGGAGCTGAACATCGAGGCGTCGAAGCCGAATGCGGCCGACTTCTTCCCGGTACTCCGGCTGCTCGATCCGCAGGGGCGGCGGCGGAGGTCAGCGGAGTTGCTGAGGAAAGTGCACGCGATATTCGATGTGATGATCGAGGAGCGGCGTAGGGGGAGGGAGAAGAAGAAGGACTTGTTGGAGGTCCTGCTTGAGCAAGAGAAGGAGGAGGGGGATGAAGATGGTGGAGACTATAACCTACAAATGAATACTCTCTTTGTGGTAAGAGCTTTGGTTTTACCTATTTTAATTTATTAACTAATAATTGATAATTAGTAGAGCTAGTTGGTGGTTAATTAATAATAATTAACAGATATAATTGTTGATGAATAAATATTATACATATACATATTCGAAATCAAATTTTATATGGTTTGCCAGAATCTCTCTACATGATAAATTAGATTTTGCCAAGTTATTTTCAAAATTTCAAAAATATATTACTTTTCTATTTGTCCCTAATACACAATTAATTTTTGGTCTAGAGAGTCTGAAATTTAACGTAACTAATTAGTAATTTATTATGCAATCATAATTTTAATAAGTATAGATTCATATTTTTTATGAAGTTAATTTGTTATTAATTTTATTAGTTTAAAATATATGAATGACACTATAGTTACGTAGAAAGGTTGTCAAGAGATTTGTATTAGATCTTTGGAAATAGATAGCACTTTTAATATTTATATGGTAAAAGCAAAAAATCACTATTGTATGTAAAATAGCTCAGAAATCAAGGAAGTCAGAAGTGTAAATCAACGAAAGTGTTACATTTATTTATAGTTTTGACAACTTAATTATTCTAACTCAAGAGTTGCTTGTGGACTTGAACTCTAGAATAATGGAAGAGAGAAACCGGGGTCAGCATTTTTTGGTGAAGTCAAGTTTTTTTACTAAGTTTATTGGCATCGGTTGGTTCCTACCAAACCAAATTGTCGAAATAGGATTAGGCTTTTCTCCAAATTTGAATTTAATTGAATCAAATTAATATTTTTCTTCGACTTGCGTAAACGAAAATTCTTTAAGTTATGTTAATATTAATTTTTTATACAAAATAAAATTATAATATGATTTGACTATCATAATAACATCCAAAAGTATTCTATATATAAATATTATATTTAATATTTAAAATAAATTATAAACAAATCAAAAAAAATTAACAATAACTCGTATCATACATCAACATCAAGTTTTTATTTAATTATTTTGGTTTTTTGGTCGATATCAATTTAGTTCAGTCCTAGACTAAAATTTCCTACCCTTAAAAAATTTATCCAAGGTTAAAATCAATCGAACCCAAATTTAATAATTACCAAATTGAACTGATAATTATTTGTTCGGTGGACCAAAAAATATGTTCAGACATTTAATTTAACACAGTGAGTTTTGATTAACTTTAAACTCCATCATTCTTTGTAATACAATGACAATCTTTAATATACATTAACTATCATATATAGTTTTCTTAAAAAGAAATTATTATATCTAATTAGTGTTTAAGGTTAGAGTTTAAATTTGACTATATGGCTAACCATGCTAGTACCCTGGCAAAATTCATGATCAGGAATTATTTGTTGCCGGCACGGACACCACCTCTTCTACACTCGAGTGGGCGATGACGGAGCTGCTCCGCTGCCCCACGGCCATGGACAGGGTCCGAGCTGAGCTCATGGACGTGGTCGGCCCGGGGAGGGAAGTAGACGAAGACGACTTGCCCCATCTGCCATACCTCCGAGCAACACTCAAGGAGACACTCCGACTCCACCCGCCGGGGCCTCTCCTTGTCCCCCGGCAAGCCATCGCCGACGTCGAAGTCTCCGGCTACCGGATTCCGAAGGGATCACAAGTCCTCATCAACGCATGGCAAATCGGACGTGATGGCAAGATATGGCCGGAGCCGGAGTTTTTCAAGCCGGAGAGGTTCTTGGGATCGAAGATCGACTTCCGGGGACTCGACTACGAGCTCATCCCGTTCGGCGCTGGCCGGAGAATTTGTCCCGGGATGCTCCTTGCTG